>PNEQ01099715.1:20537-36289 GCA_003012365.1 Medauroidea extradentata | reverse complement strand
AAAAAATTGCGTCGTATTCACCAGTCATGGCATAATATTCTGTAATTGTTTCATTATTTACCGTGAGCTGTATAAAAAGTTATTAGGGGGGGACATACAGACATACATACATCCATACAGACTTACAGACATACAGACAGACAGACAGACGCACGATCTCATAAGCCTATCTTTCCTAGAGGAAAGTAGGCTAAAAAGACGTTGAAAATATAGGTGAACCACTCCCTTAAAAAAAAATTTTGGTATTATCGCGTAAATTTTGTAACTATAGTCACATATTCATAAATAAAAGTCGGTGTAATACCAAATTGGTACTTTTAAAACTGCGAAAGCCGTGAAGTGATTAATGAAACAACTGTACGGATGCGTCGTCGGTTACTACAATTTTAATAACAGTCTACTGCTTCGTATATTGTATGCGACATGTGGAAGTATTACATATTCGTGTATTAAAACTTCCTTTCTAATGGACAGGCTTGTAAATTATCTCGTCAACGACAGATAACTGATATATATTTTTCGTGCAGAATTACTCTGCACGCTCAAGGAAAATATTAGTTCATAATTGTCTTTGTTTATTATAAAGGCCAGATCTATTATCTTTCACAAAAGCAATCCGGGTTTGATCCCCGGTGGGGTTATTCTCAAATTTGTTTCACGTTATAAACTAGGCGGACGTTGCCGTTTGCCATCGAATGATCTCAGGGATCTTACGTTTCCCCTGTAGTTTTGTTTCTGTAACTGCTTCATTGTAGGGATACATTACACTTCATTCCTCAGGGCATGCAGATCCATACGAGTGGCTAGTTAGATGTCTGCACTTTTCGTCTGATACCCGGCCAACCGCACAGGGTCTGATACCCTGCCTTTCCACACATGGTTTGATACCCTGCCATCCGTACAGGATCTGATACCATGCCCTCCGAACAGAGGCTTATACCCTGCCATACACACAGGGTCTGATACTCTGCCATACATACAGGGTCAGATATCCTGCCATCCACACATGGACTGATACCCTGCCATCCGCACATGGAGTGATACTCTACCGTTTGTATAGGGTTTGATATTCAACCATCCGTTCAGGGTCTGATACCCTGGCATTCGTACAGTGTCTTATACTCTGCTACCCACTCATGATCTGTTTCCCTGCCATCCGTGCAGGTTCTGATACCTTGCCATCCACAGAGGGTTAGATACCCTACCATCCACACATGGGCTGGTACCCTGCCATCCGCACATGGAGTAATAATCTGCCGTCCGTACAGCTTCTGATACCCTGCTATCCGCACAGGTTCTGATACCCTGCCATCCGTACAGGGTCTGGTACCGTGACATCTACACATGGTCTGATACCCTTCCATTCGTACAGGGTTTGATACACAGCCATCCGTACAGGGTCTGATACCCTGCCATCCACAGAGGGTCAGATACCCTGCTATCCACACATGAGCTGATACCTTGACATCCAAACATGGTCTGAGATGCCCTGCCATCCACGCAGGGTCCGATACTCTGCATCTGTTCATGATCTAATACCCTGTCATCCATAAAGGATTGTATTTATGCATCTTAGTGAGACTTATTGCCCTCACGTCCTCTCTTTTCCCTCTCTCCTTACTAACTTATGTCCTTTTCCCATCGTCTACTCCTCGTTATTCAGAATATAACTACATTATGTTCTCTCGCTATGTATAATATGAAAAATAGTATAGACACAATGATTATTTACCTTAACTCTGGTGTAGTTTTTCAGAATAATTGTTAAAAATCAATGTGCTTATAATATACTTATATTTAATTCACATATATTTGGTGGTGGTGTGCTGGTTTTACTGCCTTTTAACAGCTTGGTATTAAAAGCCGATGAGGGTGAAGTGAGGTGAAGGTGCAGCACAAATCCCCACCTGAGGCAGGATTCGAAACCACTACCTCTCGCACCGTTCACCATCGCCTAACCGATAACGCTACGGGGGCCGGCGTATTTCGCCTTTCCACATGGGAATCGCAACAGTCGCGCCGGCAGCCAATGACGAGAGCGCGTGACGTCACGCACGCAACACCTCTACAGAGCCCGTAACACCTCCGATCCAAACCACGCCCTCTTTCTTCGATTCAGAACAAGCTCTTTCGCGCGATTATCAAAGTGCTGCGTCCTCTACCCACATGACATGCTTATTTCTAAAAATGTATCTGGTTAATAATCTTACAGGAAATATAAGACTGCGCAGTTTTAAGTTCGCTTTGCTGTTCTTGTAGTTTTCTTTAATGCGTGTTGAGAAAGAATTTAAAGACATACCTTTACAGATTTATCATGTAGGCTTGAGAACTTTAAAAGTAGGATAAAACGAGCGTAATATCGGTTATATTTCCTAGAAACAAGTGTAATGAGAGCTCAAAATTCACATTTTCGAGCAATCATGTGTGTCACCACCCGTAATACGGAAAAATGTACACGGCATGTATGATAAAAATTTTTGCAGAATGTATAAAGTTTTTAGATAGGCCCTATATTTTTATGTGGCATGTAGTATGTATTATCTCGGAAATAATGCCTAAATAATAATTGCTTATTGTAGTGTGCTGTCTGCTACGATAATTGTTCTCTCAGCATTATTTATTTAATAAAAGGAAACATTACAGAGGCTATAAACGTAAACATAGTTAAATTACAAATAGTTACGTACTTTAAACACCTTTTAGTCTTATGTAAATCGTGTGTGTAGGTGAGTGTATATATAGGTATGTATATATATATATATACACACATACACTCATAATTGCAGCAACTATAACTCTACAAATACTGCAACAATTGCCTAATTATGTTGATTCATGTTCAACATGTACAAAACATTGTGTCTATTGTATAAAATTTTATGTATAATTTAAAGAAAACCGAAACAGTTTTTAAAAAATCGCAGGTTTGTAGAAAATTCGTCAATGCCTAACCTTTCGTTTGAAGTATTTGAAATATATATGCTTGATATTTTCCTCTCACCTAAATTATACAGAAATGAAATATTGTGAGAGTAACAGTGATAACCTACTATTCTTAACTGACCTTAAACGTCATTCACTGTCGATTGGCACTGTGTGGTAATTTACATTTATAATTTTAATTGTACTTTATGCTATCTCAGATGTCTGGTTTCATCCAAGGTCCATGTAGAAAATAAATGGTTGATACAATTGTGTTTTTCAGAATTAGATGCTAGTATTTACTCAAGTATTCCTGAATTAATTCCTAGTAAAATATTGTGCGAAAATATGCTGTGTCTTAGATACAAACATTTTTTAAAATGTATGCATGAAAATTTCAGTCTGCAGTGCCATTGATGCTGAACAATAAATTCTTGGCTGTAGTTAACAGTTCTATTGAACTAGAGTTTTTTTTGTTGCATGACAATATCACCCAGTGCTTTAACAAATAGCAAACAACAATTATCAAATCTTGTTAATAATTATGTTGCCAGTGAATTGCTGTTGGCTATTTCCATGCTCCCATTCCCCTCCTTCCACGATGAATCTGTCAAGTATTTTCCATTTTAATTAATTGCTTATAACCTTGTGAAATAGATTTTAATTCTATAGAAAAATATATTGTTAACCCTGAAATGTTTACAAGCAAAGCATTTCTTTCTTTACTGTATTTACAGTTTCCTTTGAATTATCAAATATGACCACATCAAGTACAGTCCGAAGTTAATAACTACACTGTGAAGGCAACGTGAATGTAATGGATCGTCATAAAAGAGGGAGCCAAACAATACGGTATCTTAACAACCATCAAATGTGGATACTTTCACTTCATAGGTAACATTGACTGACTCAAGGTGTTTGTTTTGGAACCATTTATATACGTGTGGTAAGTAATTAAACCATTAATTTTGTTCCATTCAGATAAAGTTTACTATTTCTTCAACAAATGACACCAAATCGAATATTTTAGTCGATCAATGTTACCCTGCAATCAAAGTAAGGCTTCGAAAGTTCCTTTTTAAAAGTAACTAGTTCCAGTTCAAGTTCCTTTATGTAAAATAGGAACTAGTTCCAGTTGAAGTACCGTTATGTAAAATAGGAACTAATTCCAGTTGAAGTTCCTTTATGTAAAATAGGAACTAGTTCCAGTTGAAGTTCCTTTATGTAAAATAGGAACTAGTTCCAGTTGAAGTTCCTTTATGTAAAATAGGAACTAACTCCAGTTGAAGTTCCTTTATGTAAAATAGGAACTAGTTCAGTTGAAGTTCCTTTGTGTAAAATAGGAACTAGTTCCAGTTGAAGTTCCTTCATGTAAAATAGGAACTAGTTCCAGTTGAAGTTCCTTTATGTAAAATAGGTACTAGTTCCAGTTGAAGTTCCTTTATGTAAAATAGGAACTAGTTCCAGTTGAAGTTCCTTTATGTAAAATAGGAACTAATTCCAGTTGAAGTTCCTTTATGTAAAATAGGAACTAATTCCAGTTGAAGTTCCTTTATGTAAAATAGGAACTAACTCCAGTTGAAGTTCCTTTATGTAAAATAGGAACTAGTTCCAGTTGAAGTTCCTTTATGTAAAATAGGAACTAGTTCCAGTTGAAGTTCCTTTATGTAAAATAGGAACTAATTCCAGTTGAAGTTCCTTTATGTAAAATAGGAACTTATTCCAGTTGAAGTTCCTGTATGTAAAATAGGAACTAGTTCCAGTTAAAGTTCCTTTATGTAAAATAGGAACTAGTTCCAGTTGAAGTTCCTTTATGTAAAATAGGAACTAGTTCCAGTTGAAGGTCCTTTATGTAAAATAGGAACTAGTTCAGTTGAAGTTCCTTTATGTAAAATAGGAACTAGTTCAGTTGAAGTTCCTTTATGTAAAATAGGAACTAGTTCCAGTTGAAGTTCCTTTATGTAAAATAGGAACTAGTTCCAGTTGAAGTTTCTTTATGTAAAATAGGAACTAGTTCCAGTTGAAGTTCCTTTATGTAAAATAGGAACTTATTCCAGTTGAAGTTCCTGTATGTAAAATAGGAACTAGTTCCAGTTGAAGTTCCTTTATGTAAAATAGGAACTAGTTCCAGTTGAAGTTCCTTTATGTAAAATAGGAACTAGTTCAGTTGAAGTTCCTTTATGTAAAATAGGAACTAGTTCCAGTTGAAGTTCCTTTATGTAAAATAGGAACTAGTTCCAGTTGAAGTTCCTTTATGTAAAATAGGAACTAATTCCAGTTGAAGTTCCTGTATGTAAAATAGGAACTAATTCCAGTTGAAGTTCCTTTATGTAAAATAGGAACTTATTCCAGTTGAAGTTCTTGTATGTAAAATAGGAACTAGTTCCAGTTGAAGTTCCTTTATGTAAATTAGGAACTAGTTCAGTTGAAGTTCCTTTATGTAAAATAGGAACTAGTTCCAGTTGAAGTTCCTTTATGTAAAATAGGAACTAGTTCCAGTTGAAGTTTCTTTATGTAAAATAGGAACTAGTTCCAGTTGAAGTTCCTTTATGTAAAATAGGAACTTATTCCAGTTGAAGTTCCTTTATGTAAAATAGGAACTAGTTCCAGTTGAAGGTCCTTTATGTAAAATAGG
Source organism: Medauroidea extradentata (assembly GCA_003012365.1). Taxonomy (NCBI): domain Eukaryota; kingdom Metazoa; phylum Arthropoda; class Insecta; order Phasmatodea; family Phasmatidae; genus Medauroidea; species Medauroidea extradentata. The sequence continues at coordinate 30,732 of PNEQ01099715.1, read as the reverse complement.
AACTAGTTCAGTTGAAGTTCCTTGATGTAAAATAGGAACTAGTTCCAGTTGAAGGTCCTTTATGTAAAATAGGAACTAGTTCCAGTTGAAGTTCCTTTATGTAAAATAGGAACTAGTTCCAGTTGAAGTTCCTTTATGTAAAATAGGAACTAGTTCCAGTTGAAGTTTCTTTATGTAAAATAGGAACTAGTTCCAGTTGAAGTTCCTTTATGTAAAATAGGAACTAGTTCCAGTTGAAGTTTCTTTATGTAAAATAGGAACTAGTTCCAGTTCAAGTTCATCGAAAAGAACTTGCAAGTTCCTAGAAGTTCCTTTCATATTTTGCAACTGCTTTTATTTTGTCACACAGAATATGACATAATTCAGGACCAAAGTGAGACCAGTTCTCTGCATAAAATAAATATTATGCTGTATTTAAACACTATATAGGTTTTTACATGAATATTAAATGTTAAATTCATCTCATTTTTACCAGAATAGTAATGCCATTGTTATTACTCCAGTAATTGGCATTCACACAAAAATCACTATAGAAATATTGCACAAATTAAAAGGTACATATGGCATCGATCAGCTGAAACTAGTAAGGAAACACCGAAATGGAAGATACTTTAATGAGTTTAGTCAGCCTAATGCTCTCGTGGTATAAGACGTTTAAACACTAGTTGACATTCCCCAAACATAAAACCTTTGTAAATAATCTTCTCCCGAAGTAAAATTCTATTACTTTTTAGTCCCTCTTCATAATTCTGAATATTTTAAATTACAACAAAAAGTTGCAGGCTACTAAGTCATGTCGCTAATGTGAAACACGAACTGGAAAATGAGTTGGGACAGTCTGAGAAAAGAAAAACTTAGGGCCAGTTGTATCAATCAACTTTAAATTAACAGGCCGTTAGTTAACACTGTGTTAGCTTATTCTCTTGTTAAGTGCCCAGTTGTACTGTATCATATGTTTTTATTTTCTTGTTAGCTACCTAGTTTTTAAGAGTTTTGGTGGTGCTTTTATGTGTATGTTAACAAGTGTGCTATTTTAATATTTTTTCAGTATTATTTACAAAATACGTACGAAAAATTAAAACTTTCACAAGTGAGAAGTGAAATAATAATGACATTTTATAACATGTTTAGTCTGTCTTAGGCTATACCTACTGGGCACTTCACTTAAGTTACAATACAAATACCATGTACACTAAACTCAAAATTAACATTACCGTCAAAATATGGGACGAAATAATAATAAAAATTAAGAGTTTGTGTTCATCAATGTGATTATTTAAGAAATATTCTTTTGGGATTCTCTCTATTTCAGAAGATTGTAGCGCTTAATTTTTAGTTTATAGTCTTTCGTGAGACTGTTTCAAAATTCGTCACATGTTTGCTATCTACACAAATCATACCTACCTCATTGAATACTTTCAAAGCCAGTGACATTTATTGCAGAATCCTTGTACGAATGACATGAAACATGTTAGCACTGAATTAATTAGAAATGATGTAAGTTTCACGATCACGACGAAAGCCACTAGTAGGCATATTTCAGGAAATACACTCATAAATACCAAGTCACACGAGCTACGAAACTTGCGTGGAATTAAGAAACAACTAAGTTATTCAAATTGAAACCATTACAAATATTAAACTTTAGGCCGAATGTTTTCCGTTTGAGGCATAAATATGTAGAAACAGAACTGTGAAACAAATCAATTTCACTTGCATTACAAAATGCTTCTTCCAGTGAACAAAGCACGTATTTATTCACGAACATTGCCAATCAACTAAAATTAACAAAATGTCCACCACACTGAATTATAAAGTCCCGAAATTAATTAACTTCTGTTTTCCTCACACTTCAGAACACAACCAAAACATTTTTGTAACAGTAATTTTGTGACAATTTTCTTCTATAGCTTACAAAAATCAAACTTCACACTTCCTACATTTTTTTTACATGTTCGAGAAGGCTACATAATTTGAAGTTACCAAAACGTAGCAAAACATATTTAAGGCGCGAGATATTTATATTGCAAAATTCAAAAGTTGCTACAGTCACGATAGCAATACAATTTTAATTTTAGATGATGCTATACAAATTTGGAAGAAACAAATCACACATTTATAATAATCAGTTTTGATCATGATTTTGCTTGGTTAGAGACACGTTTTTCGAAGAACAGAATCGCCTAAACAGTTGTTTTCTTTCTCTTCAACCAAACCCACTCACTCGCACTCAGTTATATTTCCATGACATAATACCTCACGTTAATATGGCTTTGCGCAAATTATAAAATCTGTATTAGCTTAAACGAGTCACAGAATTTTCGCAACTGCCATAGCCATCTTGTAAATCGCCTCGCGCTCGTCATTATTCTCCTGTTGTATTTATCCGCCTTTTCCTCGGCAGGTTAGCTAGGGGAATAAATAATCTTGCTAGCGATAACAGGAGTTCACACAAGTTCTCCGCAACGTACGTAACATATTTTTCAAATTCGAAGACCAAACCAGCATATATATTTTTTACGTGAAAAGTGGCCTCTAGCTTTCGCCCACGGCCAATAACTCCAATCAATACACGAAACGAGTCAATAATTAGAACCAATATCCATTAAGAGAAAACACTATCAAACTCTAGAAACTTCCAGGACACCACAAACACGCAACGTGCCGAATTCCCGACACAGGATCCAAAAAACAGAACCGTCAATGACGGCGGCTACTGAAGAACTTTATCAAACCAGCATAAATAAAAGAATTCCTGAGCTGTTAATTTCATAGACAACAAGACACAGAGGAGAAAGCAACAGATACTGCACATCACAGATAGCTTAGAGCTTGGATAACTAGATATAGCTTGGTGCCTTTGTTGTGAAACCTACATCTAGCGATAGGCAAAATATACGAAAACCGCTACAAAATAATTAATGTTGCGATATCCCTTTGTAAAACCTTGAAAAATGAAATTTATTGGTTATTGAATCTTTTACAATCAATACACAACATATTTAGTTTTATTCATTCTTTAAACTACTGGAAAACGAAAATGCCAAGGCAATGTAAACAGAACATGTAAACAAACTCTTATTTTACACAAAAAAGAACGAGAATCGATGGATGCTGGTAATGTGCGACAGTGAATCATTCTGCACATGCTTCTTTAAATGTGAGTGATATTTAAATACAATATGCTCACCGCTATGTAGTAATAATTATGAAACTTGTTTCGCTCGGTGCCCATCAACAGCTGATTAGATCTAGGAATCACTTCACAGCATGAAAAGGAATAGACAATCAGCTCTCTAGTTGTTATCTATGCTCTAAGATAGACAGTCAACAGCAAGGAATTGTCCGCAACCTAATTGCTGAATATTTTTTCGTTCATTGTACAAAATCATAATTTAGTTGTTTGAATAATGACAAATATAGCAAATAACATTAAGTAAGAAATAGTTTGCTTAAATGAACGAATATAGGAACGCAAAAATACCGTTCAAGTTCGAACGAAGTTCTGAACTTCGTTCACGTGTCAAGAAAAGAACTCGTTCCTTATGCGTTCGCGACATAGACATAGCTATAGGTAGATCCAGTATGCCGCAAAAATATTGAGGCAACTTCGCTCCCTAAACAGCTGATTGTGGCCTGTTTTCTCATGAACGTCATTTGAATTTACTGCAGCCTGTTGTAAAAATGGTCCAGAAATGTGTTTTATACGGCTGATATGAAAAAGCAGTCAAAGGGACACCATTATCATGCAACGGGTACGCTTTTTTTAACCGACTTTAATTCATTTTGTATGTATTGTTTGAATTTGCTTTTTTCTTTTGATGTTACAAATCAAGCTCTGTATGTACGTTTGTACTTGTGTTATGCATATAGTTATTTGCGTATAAAAGAACAACACATGGGCTATTTACGTATGCAAAATTTATTGTAATTTAGTTTTAAATGTGCCTTCTTTGAATTTATTTTTAAGAACATATCGCATATTTGTAGTTCTCGTGCAGATAGTTTCTTCACATATTAAATACCAGGAGTTTAGGTTATTTTAGACCTTTATAATTTTTTTGTAGTATTGTGATTAGTAATTGATTTGCCTTGTTGATTCTTTTGTGATAAAGATAGAATATAATTTATAATTGCGCTTGTGGAGATAGTTTCTTGGCCCTTAGTGAGTTTAACAAAAAATGGATACGGTTCGTATTTTATTAAAACACAAAAACGTTTAATATTGTCCGGAAATTAAAACATTTGTAATCTTAAAAAAATTAATTGTACTGGTTTTCTACAATTTATTTACAGTGTTACAAATATTGCTGTCAACTGTACTTAAGCTGGTAGGCTGCCTTATATTTGTCAGTGTACTATATGTTTGTATAATGTAATTATTGCAAACAATTTTTAATTGTTTTCGGTGGAAGCAGAAATATGTAGAAACAGGGGCTTTGTTGGAATGGAACATAAATTCTTTCATCATAACATGCTTGAAAATTTAAGTTCTTGTGGACAATTATAATTTATACAATAACAGTCTCAAATTTCTTAGTTTTTTAACATTTATGTTATTGCTCACACTTTGCTTTTTTGAAATTCTGAAAGAAAAAAAGCAAAATTTTGCGATTTTACTGCAAATTATATTATCCTTACAATACAGTACAAATATGGCGAGTGAGCTGGTGACATATGAGGGGGTTATAATGAAAGTGAAGCAATTCATGATTGCTTAGTTTTGCAGAATAAAGTGTATTTTGTAGGAACTCATAAAACAATTACTAATATGTTAAAGCAGCCCTGACTTAACTCACTATATATTTTAACCTGTGGCATACAAATAAAGCCAATATACAATAAGCACAATGTATACAGATTAGTGACTTACTTAACTTTCATTTTAACCCCTCATATAAATTATGCCTCTATCAGTTGGGCATATATTTTTATTCATTTGCCTGACATATTGTGACCAAATTACACATTACCAACTCAATCACCATGTCTGTGGGGGCCGCGGTGGCCGAATGGTCAGACCGTTCGCCTCCCATCGAGGCGATCCGGACTCGATTCCCGGCGGGTTCGGTCCCCGGATTTTCGCATGTGGGAATCGTGCCGGACGATGCCGTTGGTCGGTGGGTTTTCTCGGGGATCTCCTGTTTCCCCCGCCCTTTCATTCCGGTACTGCTCCATAGCCACCCCATGTCACCCCTCACCCGCGCTAAAGACCTCGATGTTAAGCGCTAACCAAAATCTCTCACTCACCATGTCTGTACTGTAGTGTAAAGTAAATAGGATTTGAGGTATAATCGCAGATTTAACATTTTTGTGCTCAGAATATCAAATGGTGAAAAATAATAAAATTCAGTACGGGGAATGAAACTGAGCCTTAAATTAATTAGGTACCAGTTACCTGTACGCTGGTCCGGAGCCAGCTTAAAGTAACTTCTCTCGTTCCCACGGTGTAACTTAGACAAAATTTTGTATCAGGATAAATTGGATAAATTAATTTAACTAACTGTATATACATTAAATTTATATATGCAATATTACAATGCAGGGGTATAAATGCAATTGTGAAATAATATATGTGTAATATTACAATGCAGGGGTATAAATGCAATTGTGAACATTATGAGACAAACTGATTAATCATGATTTAGTTACCTACAACCAGAATCGTTAACAACACTTTTGTTAAGTTTCCAATTTGGTTTTGAAAAATTATTTCTTTATGTACTCTTGACCAAGTACATGTCATACTTCACTGGGATTGGAAATAAAAATAATACATTTGCTTTGAACACTATGTGGGTTGTGTCCGAATTCACTCTCTGAAGGACTGGTTTCATGTCGTAGAAAAGTGCATTTTGGGTGGGACAAAATATTACAGCCAAATTCACAGAAAGGCCACTATTGCACAATATAATTTATAGTCGTTAGCCAATGACATAACTACTGTCTCATTCATTGCAAGTTTTGCAGTATGATTGTCATTACCTAAGCCTTAGAACCATTTTATTTTCCAGAGCATAACTGGACGAGAAAAGTCAAGAGGTTTATCCCAACAAAAACTACTATTCAGGCAGTGCAATATGGATTAACCATTGAATTTATTTATAAGTGCATAATTCTGGTTATTGCAGCAAATACGAAGGTGTCAAATATTCAAACATGGCGCAAACATTAAATAAATATTTTTAACCCTTCGTTGTAGTACTTTAATTAACTACCAAAATTATTAACCTCAGACGTATTTTGAATACAAAGTAAACAATGTCGCACAGTGTAGTAGTACCATATATCTTGTCTGATTTTGCATTTCAACCTGATAAATGGGTACATAATGTGTAAAAATAACATGCGTTTTATGTCTAATACAAGAAATCAGACTTTCATAAGTAAATTCCTTTATATTTAACACGTACACACCTGAAATAAGTCATAAACCCTATCTTCCACAGCAAAAGCGGGCCACAATCAGCTGTTTTGTTTTGGCCACACATCGGTAGTGCACAGAGTATAGCCTACGCTGGTTCTATCCGTATATAAGTCGTTGGTTCGCGAAGTAATTGAACGAAATCAAAGGAACGCGTTCATTGTATAACTCGTTCCTTCTGAGCCTTTAGTCAAAGTATCCAAATTTGACGGTACGATGGATTTCTGAAGTAGATACTGTAAAATGTGCCAATTTCAACCCCAAGTTTTATTTAATTTATTACTTTTAATGGTTAATTAGCTGTAAACGTTACTTCGAGGTAATAATTATTTATTAATGTTTGGGCGCACTTTTCTTTAATATTGGGCTTAATGTAATGGCTGACTCAGAGGTTTACTTTTGTTCATGGTCTAAGAGGAAAAGGTCTTGACACTGTGCATGCTCTCCAACAAGAGAAAGTGACCCCTTCATGTCGCCGAGCGCTAGTAGTAATTTGGTGGAAGATTTTACTTGTTTACATCTCGCGTTTTAACATTTTTGCAATTATTTACATAAAATAATGTTAATAAGGTAATGTGTGGAACTGTTTATACAAGTAGTCTGAAGAAATATATTGTGTATTATTGTTTTAGTGAACATATTCGAACAAAAACTATATTTCATGCTGTGGTATATTGTGGTATATGTATTAGTATGGTGTTGGTACCAGTGACAATATTAATGTGGTATATTGTATATGTATTAGTATGGTGTTGGTACCAGTGACAATATTATTGTTTTGTTTATTCAGTGTTAGTATTAAAGTTTTCTCTCGGTCATAATGAATAAGAACACTCTTGGACTGTAAAAGGCATTTAGCCTCCTGAAATGCTTTCTCATGTTCGGTTTTCCACTTCCAAGGTGTTACTAAGTCCAGTAGTCTGTGCAATGGTTTTAGTACTGATGCTTTGCCTGGTAAAAACCGCTCATAGAAATTTAACAATCCTAGAAATGCTTGTCGTTCTTTCCTTGATGTTGGAGGTGGCGCCTCATAGATTGCCTTAATCTTTTCTTGTGCTGGATGTACCCCACCAGCATCTATACAGTATCCCAAAAATACCACAGACATTTTTGTAAATTGGCATTTAGCTTTCTTTAACCATAACCCCACACTGTGTAATAGTCCGAGAAATTCATCTACTCTGTGCCAATGCTCTTCTTCGTCTTTGCAAGTAATTAGGATGTCATCCAGCAATACCACTACGCCTGGTATTCCTCCTAGTAATGATTCAATCATTCGTTGGAAAATTGCAGGTCCACTACTCACTCCAAAAGGTAATAGTTTAACCTTAAACAGGCCCTTCATTGTATTTATCATCAGAACTTCGGATGTTGTATCATCCACTGATAACTGCAAATAAGCTTCCTCCAAATCCAGTTTAGCGAACAATTCCCCCCCAGCTAGGTTCGAAAAGGCCTCGTTCACAGTAGGCTAGGGATATGCACTAGGTTTACTTACTGTGTTGACAGTGCACTTGTAATCGGCACAAATCCGTATAGACCCATCAGCCATCCTAATTGGTACAATTGGTGTCGCCCATGCTGAAAATGTTACTGGTTCCAAGACTTTTCGTTCAACCAATCTGTCTAACTCTGTACTTACTTGGTCTCGAAGTGCCAATGACACTGAATGATGTTTCCTAAAGATTGGTTTAGCATTTGGCAGTAGCTCTAGTGTTACAGGAGGTCCTACATACTGCCCCAGCTGACCGCTTGCAAAAACATTAGGATATTTGCTAACTCTCTCTATTGCTTTTCTTTCGTGTAAGATAGTAAGATAGAGTAAACACCTATTACCGATATTCCTAGTGGTCCCAACAAATTTCTACCCAACAAGCTTGGACCACTGCCATCCGCAACTACCGAGGGAAGGATTGTCTCTACCGATTTGGTTTTTACTCTTACCTGTCAAGACCCCAAAACTCGTAGCTTTTCTTTAGACCAGGTGTGCAATACCGTGTTGGATTCTTCCAATGGTGGTTCCTCATGCCACAATTGTCTGAATGATTGCCAGCTAATGATTGTTTGCCCTGCACCAGTGTCAGTCTCTATGTTATGACTCTTCCTATCTAACCATACTAGCATGACTATTGGGCCGCGTCTATTGTTCGCTGTGGTATCCATCTGGAACAAACTGTATAAAGATTCATCTGCACCCTCAATAGTCTCTGTCTGCTCCGATGTCTTAAATGTGGCTGATTTGAAATGTTCTTTCTCTTGCTGCTGCAACCTTACATTACCAGCTCTTTTCTTAGTTAAACAGGCACACACCAAGTGACCTGACTTCTCACAGAAAAGACAAACTGTCTTAATATGCCTACACTCATCTGGATCGTGGTCCCCCAGGCACCTCCAGCATGGTTTCTTTGTGTATCTGTATTCATTTGTGGCTTGTTTCTCCTGAATTCCTGTTCTCCTAACATGTACATTTGATCCTTGAAACGGTTCGCGCCTTTCTTCTCTTACTACTTTAAGGCTACTCTTTAGTTTGAGTACTGACTCACACACTTTCTCAGAACCTCCCCGGACATTCTCAATATTCTTCTCTGTAGTCTCAATTGCCGTTGCTTAATATACCGCCACTTTAAAAGTAAGCTTCTCTTTAGAAAGAAGTGCGTGTTGTACAGTTTTGTCTCTCACTCCACACACTAACCTGTCTCTCAACATCCTGTCGAAGTCGGGGAAATTGCAGTGGATCGATAACTTCCTCAGCTTAGCTACATGCTGTGATACTACAGTCTCTCCCTCACCTTGGTCTCTCTTATGGAACCTAAACGATTCTACAACCTCACTTGGCTTTGGATCGAAATGATTTTCAAGTGAGGTAAGAACTTCCTTCAACCCAACTTCAGATGTCGACTTCGGAGCTATTAACGACGTTACCAGTCCATATATTTCTGCACCTGCAACGGTGTAAAATATCGCTCGTTGTTCCTCTTCGTTCTTCACTTTATGTGCGAGAAAATAAAACTTTAGACGTTCTGAATAATTTTTTCATGAGTTGCGACCTGGTACGAACTCGCCAAACGTCGATATTTGCTCCATAACTCCCCGGCTCTAGATCATGTCAAAATATAATTAACTAGCAGTCCCCCGCGGCTTTGCTCGCGAGTAATTATTCGTAACTGATAATATTTACTTTAATTAAAAAACCTCTTTGTACACAAGATTGGTACTTCAGTCATCAAGTGTTAGAATGTCCAAGCGGCTAGTTGAACTAATTCTGCAGCAGGATATGTAGCTATAGCTGTCCACGCGAAAAGCAGTCTTAAGTTTGTCCCTGCCACTAACAGCGACTTCGCCTGGGCCTTATTTATAGCCCTGCCTATTTGACGTTGTGGGGTGATTACAGACACCTAAGGTAAGAGGTTAATCGAATGAGAAACATCTGTTTATCATGTGCACAACCATTGGTGACGGTGCCCTCAATTATATATTTTCAAAATATTCACTTTAACTTTATTGACATTACAAAGTTTCAGTGGGTAAATGTTTCGCGGAAACGTGTTTGGTGCCCAAACTTGAGATTAGTAAGATGATATATCGTCGGTTTACTGCCAAAAGTGACAAAGTCAAAATGAGATAAAATTATAAAAATGCTAGTAATATGTATATGTTGTTCACGAACAATTGCCCAAATTTAAAGTCTATTCGTCGTTTCGTACTGTTGTGTCACAGTGTAGTAACATACCAAATTTTTGTTAATATCTACAATTTAATACTGTTTTCAAA
>PNEQ01099715.1:7525-20437 GCA_003012365.1 Medauroidea extradentata | reverse complement strand
CGAACCAAAGTGGAAAGCGAACTGCAATTTTACCCCTTTTAAAGACTACGTGTAAATTGCACTAATTAGATCTGCCTTGTAGTTGTTGTGTGTCAGAATTGAACGTTCGCACGCAGCTTTTAACGGAATTCGAGCCCAGAACCTCCTGGAATTTAGGCCTGAGTAACAAACAACTGCGTCACGTAACGTCGAAATAAGTCATGAAAATAAAATTTATTGAAAAAAAAAATATATATATATATCTGTGTCCTGGGCTCATAGAGGTTGTACAACACTACGTCTCGATAGGTTACTATAGTGAAACTCTTGTATAAGTTGTTTCTCGCTGCTCGTTCCTGCTATTCGGATCGTCTGCCTTGATTATTGACCAACTAAGTTTTATTCTTAATAATTACGTTTCTTACAAATAAAAAAAATACATACATATTATTTTTAAATATTTACGTAAGCATCACTCTGACGCGAACACCACCTCAATATCGCTACTGGTTAGATAGATATCGTGGGTTGATGGAAAACAAATTTTGTGTTTTTTCACCCTTTTGGGTGTCGAATTTCGAAATATTTTAAATTTACATCTTAGACATTTGTATAACTATCCAACTGAAGTGTAAATCACATCGCTAGCCCGTTCAGTTGAATTAAAATCGATCATTCACTAAAAAAACACATATCACCCCTGCACAGTATTGAGAAATCGAATTTCAAAAAATCTGAAAACTGTTTTGCGGTAATTTCTGTAATCATCATCCTCAAGCAAAAATTAATTGTATATCTCGTCGGGTTCGATAGATATCGAGGATTTATCTAAAACAAGTTCAAGGTCTTTTCACCACTTAAGAGAGTAAATTCCGAAAAACCCTTGAATCACGTTTTAGAATACTTTATTGGTATCTCGAGGACGTAAAAAACACAACATTAGCCCGCTGGGTTCAAGATATATAGACGATTACTTGAAAACGCTTTTCACCACTTTTTACCCCTTTTCACGTCCTTAGGTGGCGAATTTCGAAAATTTCTGAAATTACATTTTAGGCATTTGAGTAAGCATCAATCCTAAACAAAAATCACGTCTCTATATAAAAAACTATGGGATCGATATATATCGAATGTGAGTCGAAAACTCATATTACCCCATTTTTAACCAGTTTAGGGCCGAATTGGGAAAATATATTTTAAATGGTACTTGGGATACTTACAAAAGCACCAATTTAAAGCAAAGAGTACTTCGATATCTCTATTGATTCGATAGATATGGAAGGATAATCGAAAACACATTTCACGTATTATCACCCCTTTAAATAAAGAATTTCGAAAAGATTTTGAGTCCTGTCATAGACATTTGTAAAAGTAACCAATTAAAGTTAAAATCACGACGATAGCCAAATGTGTTTCAAAGATAAAGACGATTCATTAAAAACACATTTTGCCCCTTTTTACTGTCTGGGGGTCGAATTTCAAAAAAACCTAAAACTACTTTTTGGGTATTTACGTAAGCAATATTTTGAAGTGAATATCAACTCTCTATCCCGAAGGTTTCGATAGATATCGATAGTTGATTGGAAACACATTTAACGTCTTTTCAGCCCCTTAAAAGTTGAACTTCGAAAAATCCTTAAATTGGCTAATATGCATTTTTACGAGTGTCCTATTAAAGTAAAAATCACGATGATAGGCCGTCGTGTTCGAGCTCTATCGACGTTTCTTCGGAAACAAATTTCACCCCTTTTCACCCCCTTAGAGGTCGAATTTCGAAAAATCCCTCCTTAGTGCTCGCCTACGACCTGAAGGGAACCCCCACAAAAAATTTCACGATTCTAGGTCCAGTGGTTTGGGCTGCAGTTTGATATGTCAGTCAGTCAGTCAGTCAATCAGTCACCTTTCATTTATATATATATAGATAATTCGTACTTATATTTTCCTCGTCGCCACTTATAAGTACATTCTGACTGCTTTATTTGCTTCAGTTTACATATATATATATATATATATATATATATATATTTATTTATTTATTTATTTATTTATTTTACCAGTTTTAATGCTACAATCAATGTCAGCCACAGAATAATATAATTACAAACATTAATACTAACACTGAATAAACAAAACAATAATATTGTCACTGGTACCAACACCATACTAATACATGTACCACAATATACCGCACGTGCCCTATAAAATTTTAGAATCGTTATCATGTGCATCTACATGTAAAATATTGAAAAATAACATTTTATTGATGTAAAAAAATGTGTTCCAATACAAAATTACGTTCCCATTTTTTTCTTCGATGTAATACTCGCAATTCCGGTAACAACTTCACATTTTAAGCTAAGCCAAATACAAAAACAAGACAAATCTTCCACCAAATTACTACTAGCGCTCGGCGACAGGAAGGGAGTCACATTTTATTCTTCAGTGTCAAGACCTCTACCTTCATAGACCCTGCGCTTGTTTAATGGATTCTTCTCTTTAATATGTTAGCTTCAGTTTGCAGTGCAGTATTATTTACTTCCTCAAAGCACTTAGAGGGCAGTTTTGAGTTAGGAGACTTGGATTGGCTAGCTAAGAGAAGCTAGAGAAGTTGAAGTCGTCGTTAGAGAGGGAGCCATGTGATGTGCGTGCTCTCTGTATAGGGCATATTATATATATATATATATATATATATATATATATTAGTGTGAGACAGAATTTTTGGCGTAAGCCAGGCCAAAGAAGTGAAGACGGGACGCGTCGGCGAGCAGAAGAGACCAAGAGGGCCTGAGAGAGTGTTAATTTAGGCTTATTAGGAGCTTTAGCCAGCCGCGAGACGACCGCGTTAGTGCCTACAGGATTGTAGTGCGATGGCACATTATCAGTCCGTGTAGCTGATTTCAGGAAAGACTCCGAGGTGACCCGCGGAACGAGACGAACTACTAGAACTTCGAGAACCTCGGGACGACGCTCACCGCAAAGAAGTCAGCATGCAGTTAAGTCTCGCTATCTTAATTTAATCTGGCCTGAACCTAGCGCGATCAAAGACGCCATGAGGGTTGTCTACTTAGTATGCTGTGAATATTTTGTTCAACGTGGTTTACATTTTCCAGTCCTCAGGAAGGTTTTCACCCACTTAACAGTTTGTCAAGTTTCTCTAAAAAATGCTCTACCACTTAATTAGTCGAGGGAAAAATGAACTGTAATATTTATTTGGTTGTGAACTCTCTGAAATGCTATTTGCCCGACGTAACACGTTTTCTGCTAAACACTAGTAATGAGAATTGGTACTTTTCTACTGCAACTGCATTATTTTAGTTTCTCTATGTAGCATTAGTCAGCCAAGCCTATTAAATTTAATTTCTAGGGGAATCCTTGCTGTGACTTTCTACAAGTGTCAAATTATATTCAATCTACTTTTTGGCAGTATCAACTCCAATTTATTCATTCAGGCTTTGTATCATTTCGGTAGATTTAGTGTAGCAGTAATCGTAGGGGTTTGCATGAGGCAATTTCAGGGACGCCTGGGAACTCCGTCAAGAACTTCGATGATAAACTTAACTGGTGTTTCCCCTTCCCCCTGTCCAGCACCCCAACTGACTTTCGAAATTAAAATTAATAAAAATCACGACTACGTTACGTCACCGCAGTAATCAGGTTAAGCATAGCTGAAGTACACATCATATTACGTATTACATATCATTACAGTACGCAATCATACAATTGCGCATTATTCTTAAAACAGCCATGAAAAGTTATTAGCATTACATGAGTGCGATATTGTAGCATACGATAGTGATTCCTTATAACTGTTGCATTAGTAAATGAAATTTTTTTAAAATTAGTTAGCTCTTTACTTGGGTTATTTACAAATATATTCTGTGGCGAATTTTAAATCCACCATTTTCATGGTCCAAAGTTTGCTGTCAGTTTTAGTCAGTTTTGAGGTTTACATATGCTTCTGATAATAGATATTGTGTCAAGCACTTCTGTGATGAAACTTTTGTCACGTTGCCCTCACTCCCTGCATATCTTCATTTAATGTCTCGATGTGAGACATTAAGACTGGCCCTGAAAAATGTATCACTAATACGCCTACAGATAGGTAACACTGCGACAATACCTAACACAACTAGGCCCTATAATAATAATATATTTGACAAGCCACGTGATGCACAAACTGAGATACGACTATTTCAGACCTTTGAAAATTTCTATAATTCTGTTTATTAGTGTAATTATTTGTATGGATAAATTATTGTCCAGCCTTGATATTGGAGAGCATGATAACCGTATTTGTTTTACTGATGGTGTAATTTAACACCAGTAATAATTAATTTTATGTAAATATGCCTGAATATTTGTGGCTTGTCACATTATTGCTTATCCTAATAATTTACTGAAAATTGGTGAGAATTAGTGTGACAGTGTACCTACATCATATTATTACCTTCCTTTTATTTACATATCATGTTTTTAAGAAACACATATGGCGGACATGGTAAATGTCAGACCATATACTACAACATTATTTTGGTTCACTTTACATAAATTACAGGGATGTGTTATTACCTTTGCTAAAGTTGGTAGTTACTGGAAACAGTATTTAAAGAATTTTCTTTTCGCAGAACCAAGTTTAACTTATGAGTTCCATATCTGAATCGGCATATGTCGTACTTTCAGGTTAAAGTCCATCGCAAAAGTTGTGGATAGGAGGAACAAAAGGAAGGAAGCGTCGCAGCTCATATAGCGTCTTCTTGTTAATCTTCATTGGTTCTATATATTTTCTCAGCAGATTACATAGATTTATACCTGAAGGTCTGCCAACCTTTCACAAATTCACATCTTTGTAGTGTTCATTCACCGCGTGCTTAATGAAGAAGCTAGTAATTTTTTGGCAAGTGAACATGAGCGAAAGTGCAGAAGAAAATTTTACGGGCTGGCCACATTTTGCTTCCTTAGATTTTGCTACAGTTTTTACCAGGCTTTCGATACTAACAGTCAGCTTTTGACATACTTATAACTGTGAAGGGTATCTGTTTGTTCGCTTTCTTCATTACGTCGAGCCATTCTGTCGGTGAAAATATTTGTGGACTCTTCCTCTGGCACTTCTCTAATAAAGCAAAATCCCTGTTGCTGTATCTGTCATCGGTGCAAAAGGTCTTTAAATATCTTAATAGCTGACACCAGTATATCGAAATCATCTTAATGCTCAACTGCCAATTTTCACACATTTTTCTCCTTTAACATGACAAGCCATAGTTCAGTATGGCTGGCAACTGTCACATTTTAAAACACATTTCACGTCACTGAGAGTACAGCTTCGTGGGGTAAAAAAAATCACATTCATAAAAGTTGTGTTTGGTTATGAAATACGCCTCTAGTTCGCACGAGGTAAAATAATACCAATGGGTAACATAAACTATCACCCGTCATTGGAAAAACTGCCCCATAGTATGGCCAATTTATCAAAGAAAACCAGTATTTATAATTAACAAACGTCGATGCAGTAAATGTGTAAACAAAACGTAATAGAGAAGATTCATACAATGCAAAATCAGCTATAGGGTTGAAATTAGTATGTGAGTAAATAATTAAATGTACCTTTATTGAAATATTAATATTACACAACGTTTGAAATTATTAGAATGTATTTTGAAAGGATGTGTTTAATTTGTGAGGATAAAATCAAACGTTATTAATAAAAGTGGTAATACATAGTCAGTTATTTCACTAAACAAAATTGATACTATCGAAATGGAAAGTTCAGATAAGCAATTTATATCACCGGACACCCTTACGTAGTCGCTGCTTAATATTCACATAAGTCGCGGTAATGTAGAGGCTAGTGCGCTCACTTCTCATCATAACGAACTAGGTGTAATTCTTGATTAGCCTCACAGGCAGGTTTTCTTCATGGGGGAATTGTGACTAATGCATACAGATTGGCTGTTGGGGGAGTGTGTTCTTTCCTTTGCCCCTGTTTTCCGTTCCAGTACCACTCCATGCTCACATTATTCACCATAATGAGGGTGTACGTGAGGGTGTTACGGCATTTTAACAAAGAGGTATAAAGAGCCAACGAGGGTGACGTGAGGTTAAGGACAACACAACAAACATGCCCAGGCCCATATCCGAGCCGTGGACCCCTCGCACCACAGACCGACGCTTTACCGACTGCACTACGGGGGCCGGCATCTTCATCGGCTTACAAGACATCGCTGTCAAGAGCTGCACAATTCGCTCCATTACATTCCTTTCGTTTCCTTCGTATCAAGACCTTGCATTGTTTCACGACTAGAAAAGTCGTGTTGATAGGGTGTCATATGATCTGCTGCAAGACTTGTAGGTGATTGTACACATCTGCACACCCTAGATGAGCCACATATTAACAAATATTCTGTATGCATCTTGTGAAATTGTTAACAAAATTCAGAAAATCTGCCTATGAGACTATTCATGAATTACACCCACTTCGCTATGATTGGAGGCCTCTACATAACCGTGGCCGCTGTGAATATGAAGCAGCGACTACGCGAGGGTGTCTGGTGATGTAATCTGTTTATCTTAACTTACCATTTCGATAAAATCAATTTTATTTATTGAAGTAACTATTACCACTTTTATTAATAACATTTCATTTTATCCTCACAAATTAAACACATTAGGCCTTAATTCGAAATACTTTTGAATAATTTCGAACATTATGTAATACTTTTATATCAATAAAGTTACATTGAATTATTTACTCACATACTAATTTCAACCTTATAGCTGATTTTACATTGTGTGAATATTCTGCATTACGTTATGTTTTCACATTTGCTGCATCGACGTTTGTTCATTTAAAATACTGGATTTTACTAATTAACTGGCCATAGTATGGGGCAGTTTTTCCAATGGCGGGTGATCAATTATGTGACCAATTGATAATGTTTTACCTCGTACGAACTAGAGGCATATTTCAAAACCAAATACAACTTTTATAAAAGTGATTTATTTACCCCACGAAGCTGTACCCTCAGTAACGTGAAATGTGTTTTAAAATGTGACGACACAAATCACCTTTGGTGTACACAAATTTCGCTCCACACGGACCACTACATTTCAGTAAATGCTTAGCTCAAGGCAGAGTATAGCATAACTAATAGACGGTTACGAATTGGATTATTCAAGATTGGTTTATTTAGTAGGTCTTGGGCCCCTCTATAATCCGCCTCTTTATTGACGTCTACTCCCGGAACACCCTATACATACATATATATACATATATATGCATATATATATATATATATATATATATATATATATATATATATATATATATATATATATATATATATATATATATGCGAGATATTGCTTGTTTAACAGACTGTCTTTCACTGTAACAACAATTTTGTAGCTTTCGTAGTTTTCGTATAGTTACATGATGCTGTATATTGCATAGAACGGTTTTATGCTATAAAGGAAAACTAACTGACTTCTTTGGTGTAGATTACTTCATATCTCTCAACCATTTGGTTTCCCTTTCTGGCATAAAACGGATTTGTGAACATTTGGACTTTTACATGCCATTATACAAAACCTTTGACAGCTGAAAAATATTCACTACTGAACAAACAATCGTAATGTATGACTGTAGAGAAAACCGTATATTGTAAAAATATAAACATTACTAAAAATTTTTGATTTTTCAGTTAACTCCCCTATCCCCAATAATCTGTAAATATTGATTGATGTTTTTAAGATATTTATGTCACGTATCGTTAAAATTGGCCTAAACACTAAACTATTACTTTGCGTTGCAATTTATTACTACTTAAACCGTAACATGACAAAATAAAATTACTAATATTTGTTTCGTGTTGTTTGCTACTATACCATATATATTTTAGTATCACTACTATTATGTATACAGTTCAAATATGTCAATACACTTTAATATTAATAGTTCATATTCGAATTATATGACGTTCACTTACTCTCGACCGCATGCATAATTTTCGTATATTAATCTCGTCTACGACGGCACTGTAGATGTTCATGCATACCAAATACAGCCGATCACACAACTTAGAGAAAATTCTCCAGCATATACCTACTGGACACCCCTCAAGAGACAAGTGGACCTACCTAACAATGTATTTCTATAGCTCTTGTGATGACTCCTCTTGTCAGCGGGTGTAGCTTTGTATTTGATCGTAGCGAGTTTGTTGTAGATAACGTACATCGAAGCGCAACTGCGAAGACTACATCATAGTCTACACCAAGACGATGTCGCTCTAGCAGGGAGTGGAGAATGCCCAATGCTGACCCTCCTAGCATTGCAGCGAAGTAGTACACTCGTTCATTTTTTTCTCCGCCAGTGGCTTGAGGAAAACTTTTCTCCGGGTTGATCGGTACACATCGTTTTAATGTGCCCCCCTTCCTCCTCCTTGTCATTTTTTAATCAGTATTTTTTTACATCTTTGCTCATTCTTGTTTCCCAGCTCAGGACCAATAATCGTTCACATATATTTATGCAACAGCTTTTTTTAATTACCACACACTGTATCAAATCAATTAATCAATTTTTTGTTTTCCGTACGTCTTTTTAAAGCACCAAAATTTCTTTAGATGATCCTAAACACACGTTTACAAATTGTGTACCTCAATTTGGCACCTCTACTAGTCGGGTCGCCCGGTCCTTAAGATCTACCCATTCTA
Organism: Medauroidea extradentata; assembly: GCA_003012365.1. Classification (NCBI taxonomy): domain Eukaryota; kingdom Metazoa; phylum Arthropoda; class Insecta; order Phasmatodea; family Phasmatidae; genus Medauroidea; species Medauroidea extradentata. The sequence continues at coordinate 11,752 of PNEQ01099715.1, read as the reverse complement.
TGTAACAACTACATCAAACAGATAATAGTTATTTATGTATAATTATCTCAGAGGAGCTGGCTAGGACACTGTATAGAGTACGTATGCTAGTCCACAATTTTGATGATCCGCAGCTAGTACATGCCGAAATGTCCCTCGCTCGCAAAAAAAAAAAAAACATACAAACTAACGTCGTCAGAAATAGAAAAACATTTTTTGAATTGACTTCAATCGTTTTGCATATTTATGAAGTATTCTTCCAACTATGAAATTCGTTACTATTGATTATATATATATATATATATATATATATATATATATATATATATAATTTTAATGTTCAAAAAATACTTAACGATATCCCGTTGACCTGAAAGGAAAAATGCAATCCAAAATAAAGTACCGATAAGCAATTTTGAGATAGATTGTACCAGTGGAGGAAAGAAAGAGGGAACTCTATTTAATTTTTGCCTAATTAAAGAAAACCGTAAATCGCTGCTCTTTTGACAGCAGGTAACAGCCCAAAATTATTTCTGTCGTGAGCTGTCCACATCAGCGACCTAACCACAACCTCGCCTTTGGTTCTTCTGCTCAGCATTTGTTAGTTTCAATTATATAATTTGTAATTTTAATAAAGTTTTCAACTTTTAATTCTATGTATCTCTACGTAATAAATGAGATAACTTCAAACATACTATGCTGCCCAGGCAGTGGCGTATCCAGAGGGGAGTCTAAGGGGGCCAGGCCCACCCCCTACCCCCCGAAACCGAAAGACACAAATTTGAAAATATAAACTTAATGCTTCATAAATATTTTTATGAAAGTTTTCGGCAATTTAATTACAAAAATTTTCACAAACACATGATGTATATATTTTTTTAAAATAATAATATGTCTGGTCCATTGGAATCTGGAATTAGGTGTATTTTGTAAGTTGCAAGAATTCGCGTCCGAGTCAAAGCATCTCTCTCTATCTCTCCCGTCTACTTTTTTTTTTTTCTGAGTGCTGTCTCTTGTCACAGCAGGGTTGCAGGCTGGTCAGGCACTATCTACCCCTTGAACCACACCTTTCAAACAATAGCACTGCCTGCTTCAAGGGACTAGAAAGTTTGCCGAGTGTTGTTATCCACATGACCTGACTCTAGTCTCTGTCTGTAGGCTGAATATATCACTTCTGCAGCGCTCAGCGCTGTAAATGTCTGTGCTACGTCAGCTTTTTTTCGAACCGTTTTTACGCTACTTAAAATGTAATTTTATTTTTTTGTGAAGTTACGTTGCACGAACGTTTTGATATGTGTGAATAAAAGAAAAGGAAATAATATATTGTCATATTTTATCAAAGTACCGAAGCAAGATGGAAGGGAAGATGACGACGCTGGTGTAATAGTACCGGTAAGGTTTAAAATTAATTACTTCATTGATGTATGAGTAGTTAAAATTACATTGCTTATTTTTACCGTAAATCGGGTAATTTTGACACTGTGGGGATAACTTTGCCTTGTTATATATTACTTTTTTTTTAGTTCTGGGGTCATTTTGTGAAAGAATAGATAGTTGGGAGTAGAGTGTTTAAAAACTATATTTGTTTTTTTTTTCGGTTAAAAGTTTTAGATAAACTACAATATCATATATTTTGAGTGAAATAAACTTTCTTTGCCGGGTCAAAATAACCGTTGCCTATCGACCTGAAACGCGATGCAGTACATTTTTGTCAAATAACCATTTAATCTTAACATCAAAAATTTTGCCAAAATCGGCCGAGCATATTATTTCATGCGTTTGTATTTGAGTTGTTCAACTTGATGAGTTTTTAGAGGTAGAGCCGATGAGGTCTTGTAATATTTCTTATGTAATTTGTCTGGTGATTGGGCCTGAGCTGTGAAATGCAACTTAAAGAACTCGGTTACTATAATTGTGTGAGTAAGACTGCTAAATTAGGTAGCGGTAGAACAGTTTCAACTTCTAGTCGTACACGCAAGTTTTTTTTCAATAATTTCAAACAATGTATTTTTAATTCAACTGACACCATCGAATCATCAATGAGGCCAACTAAAACATATAAACTAAGAGAATGTCCTCATCCACTCAAAAATGCCTAATCCAAACTGATTAGCCCTATAAACATACCATTTTAAGGATATCTTCTCCTAAATACGTAAATGCTAAAAATGATTTATTTATAGGTATTCAAAGTTCTACAATTTAAGGGGTATGGAAAGTTGAGGAGTCGAGCAAACGACTGGAATATTCAATCGTCGATAAAATCTAAACTACTCATCTTATTTTAATGAAATTTTTGCCGTGTAGACATTTTAATTACGAACGTATATTTATATAGCACTGGACGGTAGTATGCTTTGCTTTCGAGTAAAAAATAAAAATTGGCGTTTAGAAAAATTGGGGACAAAAACCACAAAATCCATAAATTTTGAAAACTGAAAGTTCTATAATTTTTAATACGACAATATCCAGGACTCTAACCGACTTTCAAAAATAGCCTGCTCAAAATTTTATTTTAAAATAATTTTTCTATACGAATATCTCTGCGTGATAGATTCAAAGATGTTAAAATTATTTTGAAATCAAAACGCGAGTATTTTTGAAAGTCTGTTTTTATAGTGTCGTGGATATTGTCATATTAACAACTATAAAAATTAAAATTTTTAATTGTTATGGATTTTGTCTTTCTACCCCCTATTTTTTCTAAATAACAATTTTTAATTTTTACTCGAAAACAATGCATACTACTGTCCAATGCTATATAAATAGACGTTCGCTAATAAAATGTCTACTTGGCAAAAAAGTTAGTAATTTATATTTTATCGACGATTGGATATTCCAGTCGTTCGCTAGTTACCTCAAGGGCGCTGTTCACCTCAGCTTTCAACATCGATTTTTATTTTTATATTTGTACCAGATATTTTTTTAATAAAGACATTAATTGTGATTAAATCTTCCTCTTAGGAAATTTGTTTGTATCTCATGGTGTTTGCGTAATGAGTCGTTAACGTCAAAAAAATGCACTTTACGGTTTATGTAAGCCGCTAAAACCCACTGACATACCAAACCGAAAAAAATTCACAGTGTATAAGAATGTCATAGACACATGTAAAAACAAAACAATAATAATAATAAAATATTGTTGTATATAATAAAAAATTTTGAATTTAACAATGAAAATTTCAACATTTTTAAAATACAAAGACATATTTTGTTTTTATATATGTCATATCATGGCCTACAACATTGTTATACACTGTGAAGGCGTGACAGGCGAATCCGTAAAGAATAATATCGTCTTCATGAACAGAACACTAAAGAGGCATGCAGTGATTTAACTGCACTCTTGTAGTCAACTACTCTCGTCAGCGATAAGCTTGCTCCTCCTGGTGTATAGGCACTGGCTAGCCAACAACCTGCCAGTAATATGTCTGAAAAACATATTTATGTGATCTTTAAAGGTGGAAGGAAAGGCGTAAAGTCAAACAAATGCTGGTATATTTCTGTTGAGTTCAGTAGTTATTTTTCTCGATACATCAGTTTTCAAAAAGCAGTTACATTCATTTAAAATGTGTAACAAATATGTTTAAAATGTGTGCTACATTTTGAAAAATATAGGCGCGTATTTGGACTGTGTTTCATTCTAACATGTAAAGATACTGGCAATAATTTTGGCAGTTTTGTGTAAAACAAAACACGTGTGACATGTCATATATCACAATTCATGTGCTAGGCGAGAACTTCCTTTAACTGATGGCAAATAACGCCTAGGCTTTTCTTCTGATCATTCAGGCTAAAAATATTGCATTACTCAAATAAGTTAAATGAAAAGACTTTAATAAAGATATTGCATATATATGAGATACCAACACATAATACATAATAATTAAAATGTATCGTTCATCGTTATAAAATAGTACACGTTTTTAATAAATATTTAAGAGTACACTTTAAGACCGTCTTAAAAATTACTGAGGACATAATAAATAATTTTAAAAAAATCAAAGGAAAACATGGCAAGACTGTGTTAGGTTTTATATATATATATATATATATATATATATATATATATATATATATATATATATATATATATATATATATATATATATATATATATATAATATAAATATGTTTTTATATATTTATATATATATATATATATATATATATATATATATATATATATATATATATATATATATATATATATATATATATATATATATATATATACACTAGGAAATC
>PNEQ01099714.1:0-36084 GCA_003012365.1 Medauroidea extradentata | reverse complement strand
TATTTTCTAGTATTTTTCGAAAAATGTTTAAAAAATTATTTTTTTCAACGTGGCGTAGCTCCCTTAATATTTACCACAGAATAGTGTTGGTTTATATACCCCACCTTATTTTCCATAACGAATCCCCTCCCGGACTTTGGCACATGAATTCTGGTCCACCCTGTATATATATATATATATATATATATATATATATATACATATATAATTCCTTCATTTATTTCAAACCTTACACAATATTCTACAAAACATAATACAACACGTCTCTGGATGTAACTCAAGACTATATAGAACAATGTAAAACTATCTACAGTTAATCTTCCCAACATCTAGAGACTGTATCTTAAGAAAACAGTTAATCAATGTCTGTCTCAAAACAGTCCTCAGATTACATAAGTGCTGTTCTCTTAAAATATCTGTTTTCAGAAATGTCTCACGTATTACTGTAATAGTTTAACTTGCTCGTCTGTCTCTCTGTCCAAACACGCCTCAACTGTTCCGTCGTTGTCCACACTTGCCACACTGTCATCACTCGATGTACAGATCCCGCGTCGCTCCTCGCCATCGCCGCCGTACTCGCCAATGTCGACTCCGTGCCTTACACACACAGGCTAAACACCACAATAACTCTCTCCGTCGGTAGTGACGACGCCCAGAACATTCTCACAGAGCGGGAACGAAACAGAATGCTGCTTACCATAGCGTGGTCCTTAAAGATGACGTAACTCTTATCGCCCTCCAGTCAGCCAGTTACGTCAGTGAGAAGAGAAATGGGGATCTCTGCCTTGCATCCAAGAGTGGTTGACAGCGAGCGTGGGTAGGGAAGAAATTACGTAACTCATGTCGTCGCCTGCGCCCTGTCTCGTTACAGTACGCTAAATAGCCATTGCTTATTGTATTAGGATAACCCTATTGGTCAGGATTTAATCTATTCAGCAGTTCGCGACTTGTATGTGGTTGTTTCGCTTCTGCATTTTAGTTGTTCTGTGGAGCCGCTAAATCGGGAGGGAGCACATGCGTCGGTTCCGCTTCTGCTTGGTATGCTGCTCTGTACGGAGACGTGCGGGGGAGAAGAGTATATACCAGCAGATCCCCGCCACCCCCTCTCCCTCGTCTTCGAGCTGCAGGCTACGTGAGGGGTGATTCATCACCTCGCACCTCGCGGCGAGCACGGCCCGCCCGCCGCAATCAGATCATCTCATCGCCTGACGAATGGGGACCGCTTGTAACCAATTATTCCGCCTGTTTTATTGGCCCGGCCCCGCCGCTTATGTCGCCGCGGCCTAATTAATCCGCACTGACAGAAATACGGGGTTAATTAACCGCCGGAGGAAGATGTTTATGTCAACAGCGGCGCCATCAATTCCCTCCTCCCTCCCTCGACCGGGGTCGGCGATGGTGGTCGCGATTACTGCGGCCTCAAAGGTGAGTGGAACGAACCGTTGCTCTGCTTCCAGGCACTGCTCTGCCCTCTCCAGATGAATATCGGCGCTCATCCTTGACCTCTGCACCTAGAAGCGCTTATAGGTTGCTCACGATAAAGTTACCCCTTTCGAAGATCATTTTGTCAAAACCATAACTACGAAATAATACTTAGTATTACCTCAGGCGCTAATTCTTTAGTATCGCACAATATGTACAGTTTGATTGTTACTTAAGATGGCGTGGTATATAAATAAGCGCTGGGTACTACAACTGAGTTCTACACTTTTTTGAAATTCAATATAAAAAAATTATTAAACCAACTTTGATAATTATATTTGCCAACTTTATGAGCCAACAATTACCGGAAATGGTGCATTTGTAAAGCGCGATCTATTGTGTCGCAATTACACGTACAATATTTCGGCGTCAGAGATTGGTTTACAGATATAGGTTACTCGAGAAACATTTTTGCTCAGATAGTTGGCAGAAACTATTGTCTGGGATTGCTGTTTTTTTTTTTTGCAAGTTGGCTTCGAGAAAGCTGCCTATTCTAAACGTATGCTTCTAGCGCTGACTTATATACCACGCACTCTTAAGTTGCTTTGTTTGTAATGAAATGTGGCAGGAAACTATAAATCGTTTTAGGAGGGAAAAAGAATAAGGCTTTCAAAAGTTCTTACTTATTTCTAAACTACCTACAAAAACTTACCTGGTAGAGCTATACCTCACCTCTGTGTAAATTCAACCTTTCAGAAACGCAACTGCTGCAAAAACAACACCGTAGACAATTATGTTTACTACTGCACAATTATTCAAAATAAAACAACGAAAGGTAATCTATTTATTTTAAATATTTTCAAGGTACTTAAGGTACAATTTTCTGTGCTGTTTGTCAAAATGTGCATTCATAAAAGTTTTAAAATACCATTTGCCACCTATACATAGGTTTTTTACTATCACGTGAACTGGATGTTTGATGATTAGAGATGATGGTAAATGGCGAAAATGTTTTGTGCCAACATACCCTTGAAAACACTGTAATTAATTGCAACACATATGACTGGGCGATGTACGTCTGACCCAACGTCGATGTCTGCAAACCAATGACAGGCATCAAATATTACAATAGTGGGATTCTTACTGGCTCAGTCAAATAGGGTAACAGATTCAATACAAGTTAAAGCCAGTAATCTTCTGGTAAGCTGAACTGTGAGCAAACAGTTAAGTTTTCCCGCGATAAACCTTCATCACTAGTGATGGTTTTTATTCGTATTTTTGATGTACAGTATTCGACGTCATGATTTCTCTATTGTCTTCTTTGATCTTCAGATTATTGAGATATAACGTGTTAAAATTGTTTGGTTTTTAAAATTACATTGAATTATTTGTAATATAGTTCAGTAATTTCCAAGTAATTGTATTTCCCGTCTCAGTATTATCTGATTGTGGTATGGTTTTCCGTTTATTTGGAAGGACAGAAAACTAATATGCTAAAGGAACTGTGACACTACTATGTTCACAGTTTCAACCACGAAGACCCTGAAGATGGGAAAAAGTATTTTAACGAATGATAGGTTTCTGTATACTACGAACACGCAAGCATTTAACGACTGGCAACGTATATTTATGCCAAGACTAATTCTACTTGGCTGAACATGTTTGTATTAACTGGACGTCAGTGGCAAGCACCTGAAGGCGCAGCAATTCAAGTCGACCATTCTAGTGATAGGGGAAGAGGGAGAGTGCGGACAGGTTTTTTTACTCTCACTACTTCCCTACCCGTCTGGTTGCTACTCGTCATAAAATTGTCTCATAACCGCATTCTAATATTTAGTTAGGGCTTTACCCGTCTCGGAGCTCTGGTGCGAGCAGGCATAGGGAATTACATGCTACTGTATTAATGTGGATCTACCTGTTTAACCTTCATACACACGTCAAAAAAGTATTGCACTAACTCGGTTCCAAGGTAGGTTTAACACTGACGCTGAAAGGTAATATATCTAGGGATGATGATAAGAGAAAGTGATTTATCGCGAGAATGTTTTTTGCCAGCGTATACTGCAAATCGCTGTAGCGCCCTGTGTCATATATTATTGGCCGATGGTTTTGTGCTGTTTACAGACGAATCACAGACGTGATTAATACGCAAAATACTCGTGCCTATACCAGGGGTGGACTCAAAGGGGAACGGGCTGTGGGCCCTGCCCCTTTTGACCTTTTGTGTTTCTTTATCATTCTTGTTATAAAATTTAAAGTGGTACACTAAATTTTTTGTTTAGGAAACACCATAAATAGCACCGTTTTGCACCTTAAGAGTTAGAGGACAGTAGCTATCTTTTTACGTTCGAGGCATGGAAACGGGGAAGGCGATAAGTCGAATATAACACTTCCGTCAAACACCTCATCGCCTCTAGGCGCGGAGTACTAAACTAGCGTGCAGTGTTTTCGTAGAAACAGTTCTTCACTGGCACTTCAAGCGATGACCGTGTTGTTTTATCTGTGGAATGTTTGTAGTAAAGTCCAATGCAGGTTTCTATGGTTTATAGTTTTACGATTACGATCGATATTTTCTCAGCTACAGCAACGTGAAAAAAGCCATTTTTAGCACTTTTGAGGAGCTTGGGAATCATGTTTTTAATAAGCGAACGGCATTTTATAAATCATAGGGCCACAGTTTGAAGTTTATTTTTCGTAGATAAACACATTAGAAACATTTGTAATAGTTACACAAGAATAATTACTTTCCGTACCATGCTACAGCAAGGCTCAAGCATCCGGTCCTCTAATTCTTGAAAACTAAATTTTTCCGGGGGAAATCCTCCGGACTCTCCAATTTTGACTCGGGGGCAGGGGAAATTTGAAGCATATTATGCATAAAGGAACCAAGCACGATATTTTATTATTCTGAAATTGGTAGCAAATACATGGATTTAAAACTTACACACATTAATAACTTATATGTCCTTGCACGGAACCATGATCTGCAATTTTGTCATGCATGCAATGGACGGCTTGGCCCGTGACGCTGGAACAGATTGCATGCTGGGAGAATCAGCGGTTTTTGCACATTCAATCGCTCGTTTGCCACAAGGCTCAATGCTTTAGCGTGTTAGTTAAATGATTTATACCGAACCGTGTAAAACATTGCTATATATTTAACGTGTTATAGTACGACTAACAACAGTTCTTTGAAGGGATACAAAGTTTCATAATGTCCAGTGATTTATAAATATAAATAATCGCATCGAAAAGTCCGTCACTTGGCTTTCATGTTCGCAGTATTTTATTTCTGTCTGTTTTATTGCGTATTTATTAATTTAAACAAGTGTGCCAGTTTTTTTTGGCGAATTGTTATATTTAAAAAACAGTGTACAGTGCAAATCACATACTATCGCAAGGTAATTTGTAGGCCTAAGCCTCGCATAGGAATAGCCTTACGAGTAAGTTTATATATTTTTTTAAACAAATTCAAGGATTTTAAAGAAACCGTAGGCCCGTTTATGAAATTAATTGTTGTGTTATGGTAGAATCACATATTTGTAGGAGTCAGTGTACGCTTCTAAATTTACGTTTCTGTCCTCCTAGGTTATTACTGCAAGTCAATGGGCATGTCCTATCTGGTGGTTTATGTTACCACTTTTTAGTAAATAAGAAATAACATTCCGAAGTCACTTACGAACATAGGCCTATTTAAATAGAGACGTTAGATTTTACACTGTCGTGGTTTCGTGTTTTTTTTCCTTCCATGTTGAAGTAACTGTGAGACGAATTTGAGGTTTTACCATGCAGAACTAACATAAGACAACAGGGGGAAAATTATTTTTTTAAATTTAAATAACTCGTGTAGTTTATTTATATTACGTTTGATTGGCTAGGTATTACAGTGTATATGTTCTGGTCGTACATTCGTGTGGTAACATACATTTTTATAAGCCTAAAGTAAAATTTGGTTTCCTTGATAAAGATAGGCCTGAGCTTTTCGTTAATTTCTCGGAAATGTGTGTTAATAACAAATATCCAAGCGAATTTCTCCAGAACGTTTAAGTTCTGTTACAGTTCAATGAAACTAGTGCTATCAAACATCAAAAGATATAGTTACAATTTTTTTTATTTAGGCCTACTGTTAACCATGCTCCCATATGCATATAGGCCCACTTCGTTTTTCTGTAGCTTATACATACTAACATTAACTGTCGGGTATTACATTTGTTTTAGGGAAGTGGTTAATATGTTAACAATTTGTTACGACATGAATTAATAATTTCTAAGAGTAGATTAATGAAGAAAGATTCTCGCTGTGTGGAAACTTGCATTGTGTCGGGAGAAGGTTCATTGTAGACCTACACATTTTTAGACAGTGTTTCTATTGATTTGTTGCGTTTATTACAGAAGACATTGACAACCAACCCTGGCCTACTGGAAATACTGCCTGGTATAACAATTGTGTGTGTTTATCATAAGAAATATGCAGCCAAATTATCGTCTCTTGTTAACAGTGACACAATTTATTTAGCTTCATCGTTGTTTATTATTCAATACGATCTACGACATACGTATTTTAAAAACGTCTGCAGTTGCCTTATACTAAGAAACGGCAATTTTTCGACTGAGAGTGTATTAAAAGTTTTAATTGATGAATAGAAACTCGTCTACCCATATAATCATATACGTTTTCCGGCGCCGTTTGTGCAAAATCAGCTGTTACTACCCATGATTCAGTGCGCAAATGCTACTGGCCTAGCCGTCCATTGTAATTAAATGCAGGTGTTTATCACTGAACCTAGATTTTCTCAGTTGCATCACAATGGCACTTGGTTCTTTTATGCATAAAGTGGTTCATTTACTTTTTAAGGAATTAACCTCCCCCCCCCTCAGATACTAGAGCTGGATCCACCTCTGGCCAGTGCTTATTGAACGATTATGTACTCTGTTCGGGTCGGTGTTTAAACGCATCAAGTTGATGCAGTGGAGAATATGTTGCGGGCATGCTGAGACATTAAGTCACTCACCGAGGAAATATTGCAGCAGGCGGGCTAATGAAAGTAGCGTTCTCACTATATACCAACCCTAAGTGTGTGGTAACTTAAGTGATTGAATGTCATGCGAATGCAATTTCAAGTAATAATTACTCGCAAAAGTTAGATTATTTATAGTAATTGTTCACGTTTAGATCAATAGCCTATATATTATAATATTTTATTGTTATTTAAGAATTACTTTCATAATTATATTCTTTGTTTTTTAGTGTAGTTATATTGGAGTAGCTGGGTTATAGATTGTTAGTGATTCGTGTGTATGTGGTTTCAAATACTTACATTAATACAATATTTTTTAAAAACAAAATACTATTGGTTATAATAAAACAAAGTAGATATATGTAAGATGCTGGGTACAGTATATTTTCGGAAATTTACGGGATGTCATATTATAATATATTTGTATAAAGCCGAGAGGTCTCACCATATTCAAACCTCCCTGAACACAAGATATAACCTACCTTATTGTCCAAGCTTGAAAGGTTGGTTTTTTAATAGTTTCCCGGGATAAGTCAGTCTCAAATATTACCCACATATTACAGCATTGTTAATGATTTGACAAATGATGGAAGTAAAATTTTTCTAAAGTAGGAAAAGCGCGACGTTAAATAACATGTATTTCTTCATGCTAGTACTTAAACAGCAAAGTCACCCCGTAAAAAAAGTTTGGGTAAAAATCTGCTATATACTGAACGGTTACACAGTTCAATATTATATTTGAAAAATGTATCTGAAATTTAAAGAGCTCGGTGATATTGGTTATTGAGTTGGTAAAGTTGGTAATGAACGATATTGTGTATTTCCCACCAAGAACACAATGCAAACAAGGATGGCAGCTTATCGTGGCAGTGCCGTCCCTTCCTCCCCTGCCTTGCTCTGTGGATGGCAGGACATAGTGTCCCGTCTCGCTGGAGGTCCTCCGAGCTTATCGCCGTGCCTCATCGATCCAAGATGGCGGGAGGGGACGCAAGACGAGGCTGCGGTCCCGGATCACCGGCTCGCCCACGGCCATCGAGGCGACCTGCTAATTGACCCATTAGCATGGCCGCGACCACCCACCCCACCTCCCCTCACCCTTCACTCGTGTAACCACCGCTATCGCCGTTGACAAATCTCCCCTTTAAAAGACCACCAATCACTGGGAAATTACGTGCGCGCGTCGGTTTTCCCGGGGCGCTGCCAAAACAAACACTGCGGTAGGCGGACAATAGCGGGGGGCGGGGATGATTGGTGGGTATCACTGAGGGGGGAGGGAATGCGGGGATTATGGAAATGCCTGCGAGGCGGGTTGCCGAGGAGGAGAGATTGACGGGGAGGAGGTGGTACCGCAGCCTCCCACACGGACCGGACCCCGCTGGGACCCGCGGCGGTAATTGTCGGTGGGGCAGGCGACCTCAGAGTGCGTCCCAGTCCATACACCCGCGTCATTTTTAAAACATGTAATTAGTAATTACCGGCTTGTTGGAGGGGATAATTGGCGGGTCGCGGTCCGTCGCCACGCCCAGGTCGTGGTCGCGAGCTGGTTGGCTAAACAAGCCCCACTCTGCAACCAGCTCCCCCCCCCCCCCCCCACTCTGTCACGTCAGGTCTGACTCTACCACGTACGTCATCCGCTGACTAGGATTGGTATTCACAGACGTCCTTTAAAGAGTCGGCATTGTCTCTATTCCAGGGATCAGATATGAAATGAGGGATGCTAGATGGAGCAGTAACGGAATGTATGGATGGGGGAATGGGACTACCCCGAGAAAACCCGTCGGCCAACGGCGACGTTCGCAACGTTTCCCACATGAGAAAAATTCGGGTTCAGCTCCGTCGGGGAACGAACCCGGATCGCCTTGGTGGGAGACAAGTGACACCACTCGGCCGTGGCGGCCCTTTAAGGAGCTCAGGTGCGATAAAATCATAAATTTATATTTAATTTCCTCTTAGAAAACAATTTTAGTTCGAATAGTTTTCTCATGCTGGTGCGTCAAAGTACCATGCAAACAGTGAAAACCTATTGATTTAAGTGAAATAACATCCCACGTGCTGTGTAATAAAATATTAATAAAAAAACTTACAGGGAACTATTTTGGTATTTCAAAAAAATTGCCGAATATGCAACTCATTTCCTTAATTTTGCGATTTTTTTTTAATTCAAAATATTTCGTTGTGGATTTCTAAATGTTTTATTGCGTAGCTCATGTGGGGTGTTTGTTAACGGAGATGTAACGTCTACTGAGCTAACACTGTTTCATAATAAAAATATATAAATTTATGAGTTTATCGCACTTGAGCACCCTTAAACCGTTCATTACATGGCCGAAATAATGCCTAGCTTCTACTGAGTGTAAAAATTCTAAGTGAGGGTTTCAAAGAGTTATCTTTTATTTTATTTCTACTCGATGGCTATGAAAGGACAGATTTAATCTTCGTAAAAAGTTGCTACTGGTCTTCTGTAGTGGTTTACCTGCCAATACAGACGCACGGATTTTTGCTCGCTTGTTATTTGCAGTTACGTACTTCGAAGTTGTGCGGCTGTTTTTCGGTAGCCGATCAGTGTTAAGGTGAAAAACTATTTCATCGTGTACTTAACAAACATTAAGCTGCAGTAACACTGCGTATGCAAAAAAAAAAGGCGCAAGCCGCTAATTTTCCACGAGATGGTGTATGCGACGCATCATAAAATTCTTTTAATGCAGATTTATGTTAACTTACTTCTCATATCTCGTTTTGTTCCAATAACAGAAGTGTTTTTCATAATATCATAGTATCCCACGAACTATGGCTCTGCGGGCTTCACTTTCAATAGAGTTATTATGAACGTGGCGCATGAACGGTGTTTTAGCGTGCCGCGTTTATACTTCTATAAGCGAAGTCGCTAAACTTATTCGCAAAACGTTTACGTAAGAAAATAACACACACTTGAAACTATGTTACTACCATTTTAAAAATACAGCACGCTTATTGGAAACATAAGTTTAACGCCCTTCGGCATGGCTAACAACGGCTTGTATTCAGACTGCTATAAGTACAAAAATGTCTGAAATCGTAAAACACAACTCTCAGGGCGGCAGAAGGTATTAAAGTAAAAAGAGGGAGGGGGAGACAGGTTCGTTGGCAGAACTGAATTTCCGAGTTTTTCCTATAACGATCAATTAAAGCGTGGGTGGGAGGGAGTCCTCCCCCGGGAAAATTTGGATTTTAGTGTGCATATTGATGCTTAAGTGGTTTTCGAGTCTAAATATTGAACATACAGCTGGCAGAAATCGTAATGATTTTAAACATTAAAACTTAAGGGGGTACAAAATGCCAATACTGTCCCTCCCCTCTATACAGTCTCTAGAAACATGCATTGGACTATACTTCAAACTCTCCGCAAATAAAATTGTAGGGGCGCTGCTTAAAGTCCCGTATTAAAAGCGTACAGTGGAAGCATTGCACGTCAATTTTGCGCGCAGCTAATAGAAGCGAAGTGTTGACGTCGAGTGTGGTAAGCTGACCCTTATCACTCGACATTCGTAGAAAATTACATTCCTTACAGTGGCTTCTTATGGGTGTTATGAAACCACGGGTACCAAATTTCAAATCTCTTCTGTACACATCAGCACTCTCCTGAAAAAATTTGGTCACATTTATTTCTGAAGTGCAAGTAAAAGCAGATTGGAATCAAACATCTCCACATAGTCTTCCTGTTGAGAGAGCGTTGCTAACACGCCATTAGACTATGAAGAGACATGAGCTCTCATATGATCATGAGCCTGAACTGTTAAGAATAATGTTGAATTTCTCTCTATTACTGTCTATTTTTAAATGTATAACTTATGTCATTTATTAATTTGATTGTACATTGTGAACAGAACTTGTCCGAAATCTCTGAGCAAGAATGTTCACAAAGATCCAAGGATGCAATAAACTAAACTTAACTAAACTGATGATCATGTTGAGCGAACACTATGACAGTAACTGCTTGTGAAGGAAACGTTGGCTTTCATTAACAAAATGCTCCTAGAAAAAAAGTTTAATGAAGTTTAATGAATTGTGCTGAACTGTCATATACAGAATATAATATTCAATTTACTGTGCATAATAACTTTACGAACGTAGTCAAGTACCGTTTGCTCTGAAAAATGTTTGCGAGAAATTCGTACATCGTATTTACGACGTAAACATCATGTTGTTTATGTTCCAAGCATCAAATGTCTCCTCATGCCATGTGTTCTTGCCATCTTTTACCATACCTGCACGGTCATATTCATGATATTGTGAGGTGTTTGTTGTAGACAGCAGCATCTGAAACTGGGCTTTTTTTGCTTGTGTCTGTGAACATCATTGCAAAGATTCTAAACTTCACGTTTATATAATACACTTCAGCACCCTCACTACTACCATTTGTTTCAATTACTTACACAAGCATTCGAGAGGACCCGGGTTCGATTCTGGGACAGGCCAATCTCATTTTAGTTTTCCATAATCTTCCGGTAATAACTCCAGGTAAATGACGGGATTGTTTCTAACTTTAGGCATTTAGCACGTAATGACAACACAAACTTATAAAGTGTTTTACCAAGACTTAGTTTGTGCCCCGTTTTTAGATACCCTCCCTCGCAGGCGCACGTACTAACAACTCACCGAAGCTTCTTCGTAATTAGATGAATGGTATACACTCTAAAAAATAGTTTGTAAATTTACCAAACGTGCGTATAGGAGCTCTAAGCAAGTAGGTATGGTAGAATAGTTTCCCAGACATCCATGGTAGCACTCCTAAACTTTTTTATAAAACAGGCAAATGTATACTGAAGTTACCAGACTTGTATAGTAACATTTGTAAAAGTTTGCATACTGCGTCTGGGATAATAACTTCCAAAAACATTTTAGGAAGTTTTTTTTACAGTGTAGGAACGCATAATCTTCATTCAAAGATATGTACGTATATTATATAATTTTTTCGTGAATTTTTTTTTTTTTAATTTTAATTTCGAATTTCAGGTTTTTTTAAATACAGACATATTTTGTTTTTGGCTTTTATATAGGTGACCTCGTAGCCCGCAACATCGTCAATCAGTGTGAATTATTTCAGTACGGCAAGTCAGTTGGTTTGATTTTAATTCTCAAAATGTTTTATTCAAATTTGGACTTTGACATGCCATTATAAAAAAAAACTATGAAAGCTAACATACTTTAATTACAGTAAAAAAATTCGTAATATAGCCTATGTCTACCTACAAACCATATTTCGCACAAATACAGAAATTATTACAACAATAACATTTTTCGGAAAAGCACTCCCCAACAACTGCGGTCTGTTGCGAAATCTGTTTTTAGACACTGAAGAGTTTAATAACCAAACAACACTTGCAGTATTAAACAATAACCGAGAGTAGTCAGTGCTGGGTTTACTTCAATGGAAACTTAATCACTTTGAAAAAAAATCCCAACTTCAAAAATGTAGACTTAGAAAATATATATAAATAAATCATTTCTCTGTTAGTAATTATTGTAACATCGACATCAAGTATACTGCGATGGTCCTTTGAGCAAGGAGGCACGAAAAAAATATTCTCCCGCTTTGTAATCATCCTTTTTTTTCTTTCGAGAAAATCAGATAGCTGCAGCGTGCAAGCCGCGGTTGGCCCACGGCGTGGGAAACACACGGGCCCCGTTCGCTAGGTTGGCAGCACTGCCTGCCGCCTGGGTGGTCGCGGTGCGCGAGTGTACCAGGGCCGCCAACCCTTGATCACGTACATCCCAGTCCCTCTCCCTACCCCTTCTCCTGCCTACCACCTTCCAGCACACACGTCGCGTATATAAACCTGGTGTTTGTAGCTCTGTCATTCATACACTTTCAACCCCGGGAAAAAATATAGATTTCCCACTTGATATTAAACCATGTGTATAAAGCTGTTAAACGCATCAAATCTAGAGCAGAGGGCAATAATGCGATCCCTGTAAAACTTATTTATTTAATCTTGCCTGTTATTTTACCTTCACTCGTCCATATTTTCAACACATCACTAAACTTGTGCTCTTTCCCGGCTAGCTGGAAAAAGGCCTGTGTGCGCCCTATTCCTAAAATATCAAATCCAAGTACTAGTATGTGCGAATACAGGCCAATAAGTATATTGCCTTGTTTGTCTAAACCCCTTGAATACATATGTGCATGAACAAATTTATTCTCGTGTGAATAAACATAACCTGTTAAACCACTTACAGTCTGGTTTCAGATACCAACACAGCACTTGTACTGCACTAATTAACGTTACCGATGACATACGGCGTTCTATGGACTCTAGGTAAATCACCCTTCTGACATTAATCGACTTCAGCAAAGCTTTCGACTCTGTTGATCATGTAATTACTACGTTTTTATATAAGTACGTCTGTCATGATAAACTGCTAACACCGACTAAATGCATTAAATACTGTTAATCTTGTAATATATATGCGTTTATTGATAAATAATCTATGTTGTGTTTTACTTATAGTGTTCTACTTGTAGACTAGTACTAGAAATTCATAAGATTTATTTATACTTTTTATTCCGTTAACCATGTTTTAACTAGGCACTTGCTTAACTCACTTTTTTCGCCTGTGTTATTATTATTATTATTATTATTTTAACAGTGTCAATTGTAGAATGTGTGTGATATATAAGGTTCAGTGTTAGAGAAGGCAAAATTGCCTTAACTGCGTTTTATCATTATTATTTTTTATTATTATACATGCGTATTGTCATGATGACTAAAAGACTTGCCTGGAAGACTGGCTAACGACGACAGTGCAATTAGGTCAGTAGTTGCACAAGACAAGGGCCTCGGAGATTCTCCCCAGCACCTGCACTGGAGTGTAGCAGTATAACGCATTGTATTGGAGGAATCGTGGTCTGTCTTCTTGAAGCCTTCCAGCCATCACCAGCTCGCCAGGATGGTCCTGGGTCGAGACCCACGACGAGCCACCGTTCGTCGTTAACCGAACCTTCCATCGTCAGCCTCTTGCAACATGTTAACTGTGAGGATCACCCATCATCGAGTAGAATATAAACAAAAGTTAATTAACAAAACCGCCGCCCCCTCCTATCTAAATTATGTAGTAAAACCATGCAGTATTCTGTAATCTAAACAATGTAGAGTAAAGCCACTGTATTTAGGTAATGTAGTTCACTAAACCGTAACTCTCACGTGGCATTATCCATAGGGATCCTTGTTTTTCGCGAAAATAGTTTTGCCCCACTTTGTTTCAGTGCCTTGCGTATACATCTGCAATTCTGCTTCATGGATATTGGCAGCATGTCTTTATAAAGTGACGTATATAATTTGACTGAGCCAATTACGATAACGTTCCGACAACAACACACGTCTGCGATTTGCCGGTAGAATCCCAAGCTTGTGAGAGTTGAAACATCCAATCACTGACCACGAAGTAGAACTGCAGATGTGCACGTAACACGCCGAAACCAAGTGAGGCAAGATTCTTTTCGCGAAAAACAGGGGTCCCTAATTATCCACTAATTAGTTTCAGTAAAAAAAAAGTGCCTACCTCTGACTGCAGCCACCCTACACTTTGACTCTTGAGTAAAACTGTTTAAATATATGTTTTATAACAATACCCATAGCGCTTGATTCCACTAGAACATAGATATGGCCTAAAAACTATTGTAATATCCCATGAATGAAGATGCTAAGAGATTGTACAATGGTATAGCACAAACGCTGATCGCCATTAATGAAATAAGAAATAATATTGGTGATTTTGCATTTTGGTGTGACATTTTATTTTCTGAAATTAAAACTCTGCTAGTTAAACATTATTAATGACGTTCATGTTATTGAAAACATTAGGCCCATGTAGTACCTTTTTCTTAGGTCGATATTCCGCTACGAAAAACGTCAAAGATGTTTCTGTTCTATTAACCATCAAATTTACGTCGTGGTGCTTTTTTTTACACGTTTTTATTAACTTGATTGGTTGTCTGTTTGTTCGGCACGTATTGTTACAATGTAGTACTGAAACAATGTATGTATTTTTTTTATCGCTCTTTTATATCTGTCGGTTTGTCTGTTCGGTACAATCTTTGCAATATATTTTTTAACATTCTTGAAACTCCTAACATAGCTCAGAACTGCATTATGATGCTCTATAAGAAGAAAAAATTATGAAGAAATTATTTAACAAATCAGTTTTAATGTACTAAATTAAACTAACTATCCGAGAAGCTAGATACTTAAAATTGTAAACGCAGCGCAGACAGAGCGTGTTACAAAACGTTACATACACGCACAAGAAATAAAATTCGTAAAGTAATGTTCGAATAAAAAAATATGGTAAAGTGTTTTTAAAACTGACTAAATAGTATGAAATAGTTTCCAGTGTGAAAATAAATTTAAAACGAATAAAAAACAACGTGGGTCGTACGCAATAGATAATTGATGCACGAATAGTTTATTTTAGTCACAAACAATTTAATTGCGCTGCAAATTATATGAACTGTTGTGTGAGATTTCTCAACTATCTACGCTCTACACTCTTTACTGTTATGTGCTGCATGCGCCTCACTTACAGTTATTTTCATAGGAGAAACTGTTTTATACTTTTTAGACAGTTACTAAAGCGTGTTACATTTGAAATGTAAATATTTTTCTGCTGTGTCGATCCTTTTAACGATCATTATATTGTTGTTAACTTTAAACTTTAATTTTAGGATCTAATAGGCAGCCCTCTTCTGTAAGTTGAACTCTACTCAATATTTCAAAATAATTATATTGTAATTATTAAAAGTAAGTATGAAACATTTATACTACTTTACTTATATATTATTTAATAACTTATCTTAATAGCAACATATATTTTGTAGTGCTCTTAGTGTAGAAGGACCTAAGTCAATAATGTTTGAACATCTTTTAACAAGAAGTTATCAGCACATCTAATTTGCCTAAATTAACTCTAAAAAGAAAAATTGTTTACGTGCAACTTTTTTTTTCTCGTACTACTGTATAAAAACGTGACGGACATACAACAAAGAAGATAATTTAAAAGTATGTTAGATAATAAAGTGTAGAGTTATTAAACTTGCTTTGTGATATATATTTATTGGAAATTATGAATTCATGTGAAATCTTCGAAATTGGGAGATACGTATTTTAAGCGTAACAGGAATCAGCAACTTAAAATTCGCGTTAAATTTCTTAGCATTACATTTGAATCGACTCTTCAGAAACTTAAGAAAATGGTCCTCGTGTATTTCATGTGATCAAAAAACGTTCATTGGTGAACAGTGTTTTTTTTAAATACTGAATACGGTATGAACAAAACACATACAATGATTAATGGATCGTTTAGATTTGTCATGTGATAAATAAATGTTCATATTCCGTCTCTGGGTGTAGCTGGTAACACGGCTTTATTAAAATACAGTAAAAGTCATGTAACTTTACTAAGAACTGTAGGCGAACCGAATGTGATGTAATTCTGAAAAAAATTATGCAAGTACATCGTGTGATCAAAGAATGTTTAAATTTTTACAATTTAGATAATTTGAACACGGTGTAAACTAAATACATAAAAGTCAAGTTAACCTACAAAGTATTATACGAGTACTTAATATGATGGATTCTGAAGGAAAAAACTGTTCCTTAAATGTCATGTGTGATCACAATATGTTTAGATGGCTACCACACAGATACGAACAGGGCATTAACAAAAACATAAAAAACCAAATCACCTTGACAAGTACAGGCCTACTATGCGTGTACCGAGTATAAATAACGCAGTAGTTCTGAAAAATAGTTCCTTAAATCTCGTGTGATTAAAATACGTTCAAACAGCCTCTATTTTGAAAATACGAACACAGAATAAACGAAAAACATTCATTTCATGTCATATTAATACGTTTTATGTTTTCTACCCTTGATGAAATTTTGAAAAATTGTTCTTCAGATAACGTGTGTATTTGAAACAAAAATGTTCAAATAACTGATACTTTGAAAAACTGAGCACAAAATCAAAGAATATACATATATATGTTTGAAAATGTATTTCCTCAGACTTCATATTACGCTAAAAATATAAAAATTGCCGTCGTTTAGAAAATTCGAAAATAGGATAAACGAAATACGCAAAAGTCCAGCTGGCTGTGTAGTACTATGTGTGTATCAAGTTTGATACAATTCGGAAATATATATTTTCTTAGATAGGCCTATTATATATTATGCTAAAAATATATAAATTGCCGCCATTTTGAAAATATATACAAGGCATGAGCTAAAGACATTAAAGTACAGCCATCTCACTAGGTACTTTATTGTGTACAGAGTTTGATTAAATTCTAAATTACGGTTCCTTAGATATATTTTGTAATCGAAGAAAATGTTAAAATGGCCGTTATTTTCAAATTATGAACACGGCATGACCGAAATATACTAAAATCAAGTACTGACTCTCAGAAACATATTTTGCAGCACACGAATTCTTCAATTTTAACACTAAAAAAATACTGACCGTGAAACAAACAGCGCAATTAAAAGAATGCAGCAAACTAGTCACGAATGCTGTATTGTTAGGCGTTGTTTCGTTTTGCTGATTGTTGCTAACAGATTTATGAACGCGGACGAATAACATTTAACGAAGTAACATACATCTTTGGTCGGCTACAACACGGTTCGTTAAGCCTCCTTCCTCTTGATTGTGGCGAGCGCATTTTTGTTTTCTTATAGGTTATAGGCATTAATTCTTCTTGTTACCAGAAAGGAATATGTCAACATTGCAAAAATTATCTGTACCTAATTCTTTCATATAGGTTAATCAATGTTCAATTATGGAAGAACGAAGCAATAAACAAATATTACGTTTTCGCGAAGAGAAAAAGGTAGGTTATGAAGGTTGTTTATGGCATTTTATTCTAATTCTATTTTGAATTTAAATTTCTTGTGTTTATACAATTTTTTTTTATTTTTTACTCTGCAGTTTATCTTAGGACGCAATATTACTTGCAAACTATGGTACTACAATTTGCATTTAGTTAAACATTAATTTATCGTGAAAAGTATTTACATTAATTTTTAATTCCCGTCATCTTAAAAACCTGAATTGCTCGCAAGTGTTCAGCAGCAATCTGATCGACATTAACTGGTGACAAGACCCAGTAAGGGAGCATCAGATAATTTTTCGTAAATGCCTATATCTTAGCGCTGCCTGCGAATAAGAACGTTGTGCTGAAGGTTAGACATATAATCGAGTTTTTGGTATATGTTTGCACAGTTACCTTTCTAATAAAAACTTGTTATTCGCATCCATCCTGTTAAAGTACTTCCTACTCCCTTCCTTTCTTCTCAAATACTTCCTAAACATTCTACCCCCTTTCACTGTTACCAATTCCTCCGGTAGTAAATTCCACTCTCTCACTGACCTACAAAGCATTGACTGTCTACTTCGTTCTGTTCTCTTCCACACTCTCTGAATCTTTTCCTCTAATCCCTCTTCTTTCTCATCTTCGATTCACCACCTTAGTTAATAGGCAGTTTGACTTTCCCTAACCTCTCTCTCTCTCTTTCCATTCACCACCTTGTAAATTCTGACCAACCTTTCCATTCTTCTCCTGTCCTTCAACGAGTTCCACTCTCTTCATCACTGATGGCTGGAAGTTCCCACCGTCCTCTCCAGTCTACCCCTTCCTTCTCCACATATCCTTCACCCTCCTTGCTGCCCAACTTTGTACCTTCCTCAACTCCCTCGCTGCCTATCCGAAAAAGTTAGGCCTAGAGACCAAAAATTTCGCAAATAAATACTGCACAAAATATATTTCAAGTGTTTGTGTATATCATTGTGCAACTAGATCATGATTTATCAGACACGGCTGAACAAATAATGGTTAGGGGTACACAACAGTGAAATAGCCTGCAGGACGGGTAACTCAGTCACATACGCCGGCAAAATGGCTTCGCTGGCTATCAACATGGAGGAAACAACTTCTGCCTATCAGTAGGGCCCGGTAGTTTTCGCGAAAAGATTTTTGCCCCACTTTGTTTCAGTGTCTTACGTGCACACCTGCAGTTCAACTTCACGGCTATTGACAGAGTATATTCGTGCAGAGTCGTTATTCATTTGACTGTGCCAATCATTACACGGATAACTGCGACACATCCCGTTTGTGATTTGCGGGTTTAACTTTCACACGCTGGGTGTTACGGCATCCAATCACTGACCACAAAGCAGAGATGCAGGTGCGCACGTAAGGCACTGAAACAAAGTGCTGCAAAAATCTTTTCGCGAAAACTACCGGGCCCTACCTATCAGCGTAAGGTGGCTGTCCTGTTAGGCGGCAGCCAGGCCACTAGGAAATCTGTCGTGTCGCTAAAAGTATTAATCTATAACTGTAGGTTTCTTGAAGCTAATTTGCGAAAATTAAACAATAGCAATCCTAGACAACGGCTTCAGCCAACGTTTTAAACAAAATAGTTTCCAGTGTTACGAACTTCTGAGGTACAATCTCTGACGTCGGAACCTCGTGCATTTAACTGCGGCACAAGAGATCACTCGTAACGAATTAGAAATTCTGGATAAATATTTACTCGCAAAGTTGGCAATTACCATTTTCTAGGATTGTCATTGAGAATTTTTTCCATATTGGCTTCGAAAAAAGTGTAGACATCAATTCATGTTCTCAGCGTTTCTTTATGTATCACTCACTCTTAAGAAGACAACAGCTACTCATCGGTTATTCACTGACACAGTGATATCACACGGTTGATCGTGAATCTAAAAGCTTCTTTGTTATTGGCTCAGCGATCTCCAAGCTGAGTCAAATAAGGCAAGAGCCAATTACAAATGTGACATAAATCTACAGTTGTTTTGAGTCCTAGCTTGTGCCCGAAACAAAACGCGAATTTTTCAGGTCCCTACTGATAACTCTTTGGGTCAGCGAACCAATGTACAAATTGCTAAGGGTGGAGTGTAAAACAGGACACTTGCGTCCAGCCCGTAGGTCGTTGAACCCGCGAAATATTTCTGTCTCTATATATGTCTAAAAGTCTGAAGTAATTCTGGGTCTCGTCACTTAGTTGACACTCGAAAACTCTACTCGTGTTACAATTTGAAAGCCGCAGCAGAAATTGTGTTCAATCTATGAGAACTTCGTAAGTTAGACGCCTATGTTTAGAGATGATGGTGCATCACGAAAAATTTTTTGCGCCAACATACCCTTGAAAACACTGTAGTTTCTTGTGACATGTGTGATTGGATGATATACGTCTGAGACAACGAATCTATCTGCAGACAAATGATATGCATCAAATATTACAATAGCGGGATTCTTATTGGCTTTGCCAAATAGGGTAACAGCTTCACGTACAAGCGAAAACCAGTCATTTTTAATAAGCTGAGCGTGTGTTGAAACCCAGAAAACAGTCACGTTTTATCGCGATAAACCATAATCTCTGACAATGTTAAATATGCGTTATGATTTGGAAACAGGCTAGGCTTCATTCTCATGTACAACGTTGGACATAATTCATAATGTCATTGGTAGCGGTACGTAAGTTTCGCAGATACATTCCAGGTCAGGTTGTACGCGAATTATGTATACTTCATTGTCATGTCTGTGACTTGCTGGCTGCTGTTACGAAATGCATTTGACTACTGCAAGCCAGTAGTAAATAAGGAAATAATGCGAAGTGCTATCGCTTGCGACTTGCTTGTACGGTTATAAGCCAATAGATAATCGATTGTGGCCAGTGGGTGTATAGGACTGACAAGTCTAGGCTGCTGCCAGATGAATCCGCGAAATTGACGTATCTCTAGTCATTGGCCATCAGCACTGATGTATTTGACTGCATACGATTGGTCACCCTACCTTGAACATTTTTGATATTGGCTCAAGGGGTCCCCCGCTGGAAGCCACGAAATTGTATGTTAATGGATAGGGCCATGAACTTCCGCGAAAAGAGTTTTGCCCCAGTTTGTTTCAGTGCCTTACGCGCAAACCTGTAGTTCTGCTTCTTGATCAGTGAATGGATGTGTTAACTCTCGCGCGTTTTGTGATTCAATCCATAAATCACAGGCGTGTCGCGTTGCAGTGGCCTAATTCTGACTGGCGTAGTCTAGTAAGAAACGTCACTTTACAAAGGCTCGCTGTCAATAACCATGAAGCAGATTTGCAGATATACATGTATGGCGCTGAAACAAATTAGTGCAAATTTCTTTTCGCGGATAGTTCATGACCCAACCAATGGACGACGTCGATGAAGTATAGAAGAGTTTGCAGTCTAGTCTGGAGCTAGAAAATAACGCGGAATTGGAAACCTATAGTTTACAGAGACCAGTAAAATTCGCTGGTTCACTGACTTATAGATAGAGCCAATGAATTTTGGTGAAAAGAATTCTGCAACAATTTTTTTCAATGCCTTTTGTGAACATCTGTTTCTCTGATTCACAGTAAGTAAGTGGAAATTTTTAATTTTTGGAGTCTCAGGGTCCTACCCGCAAATCACAGACGTGTGGTGTCGTGGTAACATTGTTCTGGTTGGCACAGTCAAACGAGTCACGCCTCCGCCCTATTATATTCTGCCAATAACCAAGAACCAGAGTTGCAGGTGTGCACGCAAGGCATTGAAACAAGTTGTAGAAAAATTATTTTCACCAAAAATCATTGGCTGTAAAGATGCTAATTAGCTGCTTGCTGATAAAGTGATACGTCTGTATTAGTTGCAATTCCATTGTTGGCTAAGAGACTTCCGGGAGCTGTCAAATAAGTCATAGGCCAATTGCGAAAGTGACGCAAACTTACAGTTGATGGAATTCTAGCTTGTTCCCAAATGAAAACGCGAATTTTTCATGTCTCTAGTTATGACATGTTTTTCGGAACATGTCCGGCTCTCCGCACCACGTCCTCTCCTGCACCGGATCCCTTGGGTATAACAGGAGCCTAACATACGGAGCCGATTGCACCGCAATCTTGGACATTTGCCAGTTCCGTGGAAAACTTTTCAAACCACCACCAAGTCAGACTTGGGAAAACACGTCCCTCCGCCAGCAGCCCAACTACTGGTATCACAGGATTGGCAAATCCAAGCAGACGACCAGTTACGGTCCATCACTTTCCAGTCTCACCTCGCGGGACCTTCGGGCAGACACAGTTCTATCAGCATCTTCCGTCCCCGTCCCCCCAATGTGTACTGTTGACTGTACCATGCCGCCTGGTTCGTCGCACTTAGTCATCTGCGCTCTGACTCCCCTAGTATTTTTTCCCCCGTCGTGCTGCCATGCACATCACAAGGCACGAAGCAGAAGGTGGGACACTGCCCACGGGCAGGGCGAGGCGCCGGCACGTCGAATGCTAATCGCCCAGACACCATCACTCAGGGGCCGGGCTGAGCGCCTCAACAAACATTCACACCTACGCATCTTCGGGCACGTCGGCGGCTTTTTATTGGCCCGCCCTGCCATCCATCTCCGCCTCGCCGCCAGGCTCTGCGTGGATTGTCCGCAGCTGCTCCCTTCGCCACCTTACTAAGGTTACTTCTACTACAAGTCAGGAAGAATATGGCCGTGTTCGAATGGGCCGTCTAAGGGCCATTACCACGCGTCAAACCCTTGAAAAGTGCATCGCGGAAGTGACGTCACACACGCCGCTGTTCGAATTCACAGCAATGGCTCGTATGCGCCCTAGAATGTCCCCTTCAGGTAAGGGGACGAGCCTCTTACCCTCCTCGAGCCCTACGTCTGAATTCACAAATTGCAGTCTACTTCATGAAGGGAACAAGGGCATAGGGCTCAAGGGAAAGTGATCAAGGGCACGTTGCACTGAAATTGAAAACGGCCCATGTGTTTTCTTAGGGGATAACTCGAAACAGGGAAAAATTCTGGTGCTAGTTTCGCTGCTTTCACTAATTGGTGTAATATTATACAAAGCAATAGTAATTAATACATTTTAAGAGAAAAACAAACCAACTTCGCCTTTTGAATTACTAACTTCATGTAACTTAAAATTTGCGAAAGCTCTGTGATTGTTCGAGACTGGAAAAATGCGCGGGTTCACTGACCTGCAGGCTAGCCTCTAAGAATATCTATGTATTCAAGCAGACAACAGCTGTTCATTAGTTGCTCGCTGACACAGTGGTATGGGGAACGTTAAGGTATAGGTATTTTTATTGTTGGCTGAGAGACTTCCAGTGGATGTCAAATAAGTCAACGGCCAATTGCGAAAGTGACACGAACTTATAGTCGCTGGAATTGTAGCATGTGCGAAAAGAAAACGTGAATTTTTCAGGTCCCTAGTTATTGTTTAGCTTAGCGATACCAGCGCTCAAGCGGCAGAAATTTTCCCTGTGCTAAACTTTTAATATAGATCCATCCTACCTGTAGTAAAATTAACCTTATCCTTCCCAGCACGCTTCAACATACTGAACAGGAGAAATTATTTACACTTATGGAGCGTCCCTACAAAGTAGAGACCTGAAAATCGGCCGACGAAGGTACTCTTGGAGCGACAGCTGGGCATGATCTCGTCTGAGGAGGCACACTGAGAGGCCACATTGACCGGAGAAGAGAACCTGTGAGTGTAGAAGAGAAAAAGGACAAGAAAACACGAAAACATGACTCACTTTTAGTAAATTTTCTTATAAACAAATAAGTTACAAAGGGCGACGTGTATTCATAAAGGACGCACCTAGGTTACTATAGTTAAATTATTATTTTTTAATAGAAGAATATATTATAAAAAATACCACTATATGGCAATATTTCGCTGAGTTTCCCATTTTTTATAATACTATTAATATTTCAGTATCTAAACTTTGACTCTAATGACACAGCTTTTGCCTTTGCTTCAAAACAGTTTTCCTGTCGTAGGTATATTATTCTTTGAAAAATTAGAATAAACAAATCATTCTTAAACGGTGTAAATTTAAAGGAACTCTCCTTAAGGAAAAGTCCATGATAAGGTTAAGTATACAGTAGGTTAGTAAGATAAACGAATTTCTTATGGACGAGTTTGCCGAAGGAAAAGTTCTGCCACCATTTGCGCTTGTGTCGGTTAGGGGTCTAATAAAATGCGAGACAGTAGTAAAATTAAATTAAACTAACCTTGAGGAAGAGAGAGAATAATAATTTAATTTGTTTACTGAAAGCCGAGGCTATTTTGCCTTTCAAATTTGATCTACAAAAATGTGTTTAATCAACTACATGTAACTTCATGTTCACGAAATATTGGCGATTGTTCAGTTTGCACCCTGTACTGATACCAGCTCAACTTAGGATAGAAATTTTCCCTTGCCAAATTAATAACATTGAGCTTTCTAACCTGTTGTTGAGTTAACCTTACTCATTGTGAGAGGCACATTTTAGGTCAGGCTGACCGACAAGAACAGATATTTCATCTTCACTTCTGTGATTGGACGACTTTTGTATCGACACGACTTTAATCAGGAGCACAACAACTCAAATTCTCAAAGAGGATGGGGCTAACATAATAATTGCGTTACTGATTTTCATATTTAAGAAGGTACAAAGGTCACCATCTCGGGTAACAGAATTCTGTTTTCATAAAAAAGTCAAATTACACATTAAAATACTAAAATAAAAAGTATGTAAAATATTACACATACACAGGTAGATTATTTAAGGTTTACCTCTGATTCAAGGAATCAGAAAAAAAGGGATGAGGGGCAATATACAATTGCCTCCCCCCTGTGATTGCGCACCTTTCTTTAACGACTGCGAACAGTAATAAATAAGAAAAAAATTCGTGGGAAAATCACGTGCTACCTGCTTGTAAATTTGGAATCCGACGGATAGGAATCTGAAAAATTTTCCTTTTAATTTGGGCAGGGCGCAAGCTATATTTCCTATTTCCTACACCTACACGTTTGCGTCACTTCCGCAATTGGCCTTTGACTTATTTGACCCCTCATGGAAGTATCTGAACCAATAATGGAAACGTAACTAATACAGACCTATATCACTTTAACAGCAAGCAGCTAATGAGCATCTGCTGTCTGCTTCAGTTCACAGATATTCTTGCAGGCTGGCCTACGGGTAAGTGAACCCGCAAATTTTTCCCGTCCCTAATAATTCTCTGTGAACAGTGCATGTGTAGGACTGAGAAGTCAAGGCTGTTGTCAGAAGAATACGTGAATTACTCGTGCCTCTACTCACGATTAGAGATGATTAGAGACCCTGAAATTTCCAAAAGGATTTCTGCCCACCAACGTGTTCCAATGCCTTACGTGCACTTCTGCAGTCCTGCTTCGTTGCTATTGGTAGAGGGCTTTGTGGAACATTTTTTTCGTTTCACCGTACCAGTAAGAATAACGCTAGTGCGCTACTGTAATTTGCAGCGCCTTTCATAGTGATTAAATATAAGACACAATGTAACTACAACAACAATTGTGCTATTATTGCCGTAGAGAGTCTGTTGTAACTTCATTGCATTTAAAATTGCTGGTTTTATCTTACCCTGTCACAATAATTTGTTTTATGTCATTTATATTCAATTTAGTTTTGCGTACTGCCGAGAGGTGCAGTGTTTGAGAGGGGTTTTGAATTATATCACAGCCAGTTAACCCGCAAGGAAGAGGAAGTTGCAAACATGGGCTGGAGAACTAGCCCAAGGCTTTGAGCTGGTGTGGGAAACAACTCAGAGGCTGAAAGTAGGTCAGTACAGGGGCGTGGCTTCACCTACCCCCTGCAGTGAACTTTAATATTATCTTGATAATTAGTCTTCGTAGTGGGCCCAAATTTTGTAAATATAGGCTATTCGAGTATATGTTAATCTTAACCTGTGTTAATTGTGAAAAGAAATATTAATCCGATACAGAGGAAAGGCCGAGTTTAGTTTTATCAACCGCCCACCGAGAATACAATTTATTGGGAGTGTTAGGTACAATTTTTTGAGGGAGAGTGCCGCGAGAGGATCGGTTAGGGAGCTTGGAAGTAAGTACTCTTCCTATGGCCGTATCGAGAGGTGGTCGTGCCCAGAGTCACCGCGGGTATTCGCGGATGTCCACGGATTTAATTAAGATTTGCTGTCGTCTTCGTGGTTGTCATCAGGGTGTTGACGTACCCACGGTCGTCGCGATTGCAAACGTGGTTGGCCGCGAATTTCGGGCAGGTCTCTATTTTGAGACTATATTATTCGTCACCAAGGGAGGACGCTCGTAATTCGCAATTTCATGGAGACGCGGTGGTGTGCGGTTTGCGCGAGTTTCATAACTATAAAGCACGTAGAATATCTCGTGGGACTGACAGACAGAATTCGGAGTTTCTGAAATATCCAAAAATGAAAGACGTTCCGGTGTTATCATTCAGTATTAGTTGCACCTGCCGTAAAAACTGGAACATATATCCGAATTTAGTTAGGTATAGGCCTATATTTCTTACGAAATAACTTTTATTCGAGAGAGGGAAGGTTATAAACATGCAATCACTGACTATATAGGAGAGTTGCAGATGTGCACCGAAAGCAATGATACAAGGTGGTGGAAAAGTCTTTTCGCGAAACTTTCAGGTCCGAATTGATAGACTATGACTATGAAAGCTTTTGTTTTGCTCGAACCTTCTAGCCAAAGGCATATTGTTACTCGCTGATAAGAAGATGCAGGTGGTTATGTTTAGTAACCTACTGGGGTTAAGAAAGTTTATTTGATCAAAAGACCAGGTTCATTCGAGTACCAGGTTATATCTAATAACCTGCAATCAATTTAGTGTCATGTGACTTATTGAATGCTTGGAATATTCTACTGGTGTTATTTAAAAAAAAATCGAAATTTGTACTGCCAAGTCTTAAGAGTGCGTGGTAGATAATAAACGCTGAAAACATTAATTGATTTTTACGCTTTTTTCGAAGCCAATATGGATAAAATACTCAATGACAATCCTTGATAATGGTATTTGTCAACTTTATGAGTAAATATTTATCCACAATTACTAATTCGTTACGCGTGATCTCTTACGCCGCATTTAAATGCACGAGGTTCCGGCGTCAGAGATTGTGCCTCAGAAGTTCGTAACACTGGAAACAATTTTGTTTAAAACGTTGGCTAAAATTATTGTCTAGGATTGCTGTTGTTTAATTTTCGCAAAATTGGCTTCAAGAAACCTACAGTTATAGATTAATGTGTTTAGCGTTGAATTATGTACCACGCACTCTTAACTTTGTGACTTCATATAATCGTCCATATGGGACCTGAACGAGGTCTATGCTTCCACAGCTCGCAGTGGCCAATAGGCGCAAGGTCAAAAGATGAAGCCTCGTGCAAATGAATAACAAGGGATCTGAAACATTAGTGTTTTGTCCAGCACACAAGCTAAAATTCAAACCATTGTAAATTCGTGTGACTTTCACATCTGGCTCTTGGTTAATTTGACTACCCTTAAAGAACACTGAGCCGATAATAAAGAACATAATCTGGTATCAGTAGGAACCTGCAAAATTTTCGTTTTTTTTTTTTTTTTTTTTTTCAGACTACAGAGTAGGTTGCAAGCTGTTCTCATCTTCCTTGACATATTTCGTCAGCTTACAGATCTTGGCATGCAGCCGGAAAATTTTTTCCCAGTAATGGAAATTTAAAATGTGCAGTGACAAATTTCATGTAAATGAACCCAATACATAAATGACAATATGTACGGACCGACGGACAACGACATCACAGATGTGTTTAAAAAATGTACAGGTCAATGAATCCTAGTCTTTTGCCTTATAAATAAGAGGAATATTTCATAACTCTAGGTATCACTAGCGAAACGAGTATTTCGCGGATTCAAACTAGGTCAGGTTGACCATCAAGAATGTATAATTCACTGTCACTTCTGCAATCAGACGGTCGTTGAATTGATATGCGCTTGGAGACTACAATCCAGTAAAAAATAAGGCAATAATTCATGGGGATCTCACATGCTTCTAGTTTGTATGGTTGAATGCCAATGAATACTCGACTGTGACCAGTGCGGGTATAGGACTTACGAGTTTAAGTTGCTGCCAGATGAATCCATGAAATACTCATACCACTAGGTATTATTGTATCAATGAGCAACCAATGAGCAGCTGTTCTATATTAGAGCACAGCCTTTAGAGAAATGAACCCACGAATTTATCCAGTCTCTATGAATATCACCCAACATACTCGTAAAACAAAAAAACACCACTATGACATTTCGCTTCTGTATACATAGCTACTCTGAGGCCGGGACAACACACGCAAGCCACAGCGCCCACGTGACACTAGCTGCGCCACTCTGCTGGTAACGTAGCTTGAATGATTAACTATCTCCATCTCCAAGATAGGGACATTGCTCATCATCCTTTGGTCTTCCTCCCCTTCGCCAATACCACCACCAGCACATCACCTCTCCTGTCCAAGAACCAACCATGCGCGATCAGTAGACATGTGCAGGCGACAGGCTAGAATTCAGCGGCCTATACTAATCTAAACACACTCCGTGATGTTATTGGCTCTGTGCTTTCTGATATTTCTCTGCCCACATTACAGTAAGAAATTGGGTTCTTTATATCATCGGTTGAGAAAGTCGTTAAGGCGTGCCACACAAACTGCCGGCCAACAGCAGATCTCAGATGAACACAGAATGACAATCCAGTCTGATGTCGGACAATAACACGAAATTTGCAAGTGTCTAGCAATCACAATGCTGTCTAGATACAGTATTTCCAACCTTGAGTTTTTAAACACCTACAACCCCTGCCATTACTGCATCTAGTTTAGTTCCACTGCCTTCGATATTGCAAACCTGCCAAGAAGGGTCATTTGAATAGTGCTTTGAACTCTCTCAGGACAATGTCCTTTCCTGATTTACCTGTCTGACCTATATTCAGACAAATAAGAGAAATCAATTTTCTGCAGGACAGCTCAAAGTGTTATCATAATGTCCCTTTTTGGCAGCATCGCGACCGGAAGGCCGGCAAACTCATTCTCACACACCATAAAAATGACTTCGCTGGCCAACAACATCGAAGAAACGTCTACCGTTAATCAGTGGAAGGCGATTGTCATGCGGGCTGGTAGCCAGGCAAGCCAGGAAATCTAATGTAAACACGGTTGTGAAAAATCTTGGTTTTGTTCCAAATGCACATTTCAGGTAAATTTCCGAACACGACGTATAAAACAAAGTAAATGTGGGATTTAAGATATGTCAAACAGTTGCAAATGTTATCAAATTCTTGTCGCTTCATGCAGGTACCTAGCACTGAACATTATATCTATATTGCACTGAGCCAACGAAAATCTGTAACCATTTTGTTGTTTGACATGTCTGGAATTTACTTGGGAATGTGCTGTGGATTTTAGATGGAGGGGGAATTTTGTTTTGTTTAAATATATAGTTGCAGTGTATTGTAATGAATGTGTGTAAACCACTTACGGGGAAAAATTATTCTTTCTGTAAACTATCAGCTATGGACCAATGTGATAGGTAACATTGCTAATGTATTTTTTAACTACTTCGATTATTTTATTTTCTGCAGATTGTCAAACTTGCTCAAATATAGTCCTTTTAAATTTAAAATTGCAGATTAATGAGAATGTTAGCGAAATTTTGAAAACAGACATTCCCAATTGTAACTATGTTTGTTAGAATGTCAATTTCTTATTAATCTGGAAAAAAAATTTCGACCTCGATTTTCTTTTGCGTTGCTCTCTAAAACAGCTCGAAATGATGCCCTTTATCCCCTTCTTTAATATTATTTCAGTATAGGTGGACTCGAGGTTTGCTGTGTCCTGCAGAAAAGAAACATTCTGGAATTCACCTTCAGCGATTCCAGAAAACTGCTGGAAACCGAAATCGGATTTACCGGATAGTAATTCGAACCCGGATCGTCACGAAGCCGAGTCCAGTGTGTTAGGAGTGCTTTACCTCACTCGTTAGTTTCGTTGAATAGTATGTTGTTCGATCCTTCTCTTTGTGCTGGTTGTTTACTTCACCACAGTCCGACAAACCGTGGCTACATAACCTGCAACACATATTAAAACTAAACAGGCAATTTCTTTAGTTTTCGAGTCTTACAGAGTGGCATGTTAATAGTCACCGTGTAGGGTAATACACTGGCTGATGTATAATAATGAGCAAACGCCTACGTGTCTTGCAGCAAAATAACATTCTCCATCATAAAACTGTACACTAAACTCACACCATGCGTTGGTAAAGTACAGGGTAGTCTCAATCTGGTTGACATTTTGATCAACACACACAAGAACACCTATAAGATCCCATTGGCATACGTCCATCTGCGATGGTTGAAAATTGCGAGAATATTTTCTTCCAGTGCATTCTCCAAATCAGTGTAGAGTCCTGCGTCTTGTATGATTGGATGGTGGTTGTGTGGCAAGGCATAGTTATTTAGATGCGAAACACAAGCGTTCAGTCTTAACGCACCATTATTAGCACTGACTCATTCAAATATGAATCTCCAGTAACGGAATAAGGCGTTGGAAATGAATGTGTAACATTGAAACTTAACAGTCACCTTTTCTCGTGCTATTTCAATATCCCTAGTTGTAATGCAGTGTATAAGTGTCGTTACAAATCATGGTTTAATATAACCACAGACTATATAGAAACACAGACGTGAAATACTGTGTCGGCTCATTTAATACGGACGAACATCACCGCTTATTGGCTTCCCGAGGCTGTTGATTCCATCCCCGTGTATGTTTGGATCCTGCATGTTACGGCAGGTTTCCTATTGGCCCGGCTGCCGGCTAGCAGGGTAGGCATCTCTGCCATGTTGCTGGCCAGGAATGCCATTTTGCTGGGGTGTGTGACTGGGATTGCCATCCTGCCAGCTATTTCACTTCTGTATTTCTAAATATTCTGTGATATAACCATGATAGTATGAAATACGAAACACAAACCCAAAGTTCTGAAACATTCTTGTGTCAAGATAGCAAAGGCTAGTGATTGCTCGCTTCTGCTCTGCACCGTACGACTGCGGCTCAATCAAGATGATGCAGATGAGAAGAGACTCAATTAGTAAACGCCTCCCCCCTTCCACCCTACCCCTTTCCCATGGTATGAGATAGTATGTAAACACCAGGTCCGCCGCGCGCAATTACCCAACCCGCAGGCACGATCAAACACTACTTCACCAAGATTTCCAGTTAGCGTTTCAAAATTACCTCACAAATACAGACGGTTCGAAAAAACGAATTAATTAGCTCAAAACGTTGCTCAAATAATGTCTAGCATTTCCTTTGCTGGCAGGCACGAGCAAACGATCTTCCCAAATAACAAGTCTTGCTAACCTCTTCGTTAAGATGAAGAACGAGCTTCGTGGTGAAGGAATGGATACGGACGATAAGTCAATTAGACCTTTCAGAACACGCTTCCACGTTTCATTACAGGCCTGCAACCGGTCATAAACTTATCGACATAACATATCGATGTGCTAGTCACGGGACCGAACTTCTGGATCTGCTCGAGAATCTGAAAGCTCGGAGGACCGTTGTTGGGAAACCTGTCCCTTCACTGAGATTTCTGGCAGAACGTCATTATTTTAACAGAATGGCTTAAATCGTAACATGGCGTAGCTGTGGAGGCTCTTATCTAAATAATATCTTCATAGTTTACAGTGTATTTTAGGATTATTGATCTTTATTACACTGTAATGAATTATTTATGAGTCTATGTTGTCGACACTAGCTCTGTTTTTACGCTGTAGCTAATTTGTTTGCAATCGCACAGGTCAACTTGTTTACATTATATTTATATATAAACGTTACATTAATTTTGCAGATTAATCTGAAACCATATATCTATCTAAGAGGCTATTAAATGTGTTTCCATCTTGGTTAAATGTATGATATAAGATCCTCTTGTGACGTTTAAAATGTTTTTGCCGCAGGAAATAGTTATGTTACTTCTTGCTGTTATCGTACGTTCAAACCTTTGCCGATCAGAAGGGCGGAACTGCGCTGATGATACAAGAAAATTTATGCTTAAAACAAACAAATAAAAATACACGTGAGTTTTTCTCTTGTAGAGTGTTGTAAGAACTCTGTTTTAGGATGGATAGCAATTATGTTTTGTTACCCAAACAATTTAGAACGTTCTCAAAACCGAGCATTTTGTTTGCTTTATGGAAAACACAAAGGACTCCCCTTTAGTGCTTTCAAAATTACAGCAAAATGTTTATTACTTAGTTAAAGTACAAATAGCGATAACGTTTGGTTACCCATTCAATTTGAAATGTTCTAACGACATAAAATTTGGTTTGTTTTATACAAAACACCAAGGACTCCACTTAAGTACTTTAAAATAAACAGAAAAGTGTTTCTACATTTTAGATGTACCTAACGTTTTTTATACATATCAAATAGTAGTAAGATAAATGTAAAATCATCGGTAGAATATACAACTGAGTATAATATAAAGTATATTTTTTTTAGATTTCATGTTTCACATACAGGCACATATCTAAAATAACTCCTGACTTCTAACTATCCTTACTAAATGCTTATACAGAGCAAAAAAAAAAAAAAAAATGGAAATTTATTTACGGATTGCTATTAAGGCCATTCACTTTTGTTTATGCTATTCTAGCGAATATTATTTTAATTAAGCTTAAACGAGAGCATATATACAAATCTGTTAAGCAGTTTTGTTTGAAATGGCTTTTGTGCCGTGATAGCCAATTGTTTGAAATCAAGAAATTATACAACTTTGACAGAAAAGTCAACTAACCAGAATGTCGTTAGTAATAACTAAATTTGGTAAAACCATAATATTTACTGTCTTGAAATAACTAGCCAACATGGAGAGGATGATTTTAAACAAAACTGCCAAACATATTTATAATATTTGCTCTCATTTAGATGTAAAAAATAAATATCGCTAAAAAGTAGAAACAAGAAATTTTTTTACATTTGCCTACTCTATGCCACAATAACCAACGGTAAATTCTATTTTCAGGAGAGGAAACTGGTGGACTTTAAGAAATTTTATTTGTCGTACTTACATTGGTTCGAGCAACACCATCACAAAGTGTGCAAACTCCGTTGCCAAAATCGTTCAAAAATCACTTACAGGAATACGACACAAGAAAACTTAGTGTTTAAAAAATTTCAGAATTGGTTTTGTACGAAATTTTGAAATAAGAATTAAGATGTTAATGTTATAACTGTACCAGTAGTTTTTTTCACTTTATTATTATTTATTTTTATGAAATAGCTGTCGTTAGTCCACAAATGTGAAAAATTTCTTCGAACAGTAGAGAAATTTGGTACTTGAGCTACCATTAACGGTATTTATCTGGCATGGTAATCCGTAGGTGTTGAGATACACTCTATTAACATAGTTTTAGATTGCACTATAATAGATCAGTCAATGAAGTTACAGTATTGTGTTCAGGTGCATCATAGAGTAGCGGAACAGTTGAGTTGGAAAAAAGAGAAGTAACTCGATGATTTTTTTTGTTTGAACTTTCAGATGGTGAAAATTGGTACTTTTTCGTAGATTTGGCAATACGTTTTTCAGTATATGAGACATTGCGTTACGGTTCAACTTAAGAGCTACCTTAAAACATACACAAACCTTTGTCTTAAACTACTGTAACTTTTTAAAATTAAATTACCTACTTTTTGTTCAAGTATATGGTTAAATGAAGTTAGTGAATTTATTGAAGTATTTTCGTAAATTTAGAAGGGAAATATGTAATAGATATTTTTATGAAATATTCAAGGTATCAATGCTGTGTCGTTGGTAAATGCGTCGACCAGCGATTACCAGAGAGTTTTCCTCATGATCGCCATTCAGTTAAATATTATTGTAGTGCACAATAAAATTCACAAACATGGCAGTGAAATTTCTTGTACATGAAAAGGTAAATTATCTTACAATGCTACAGTAAGAACTGACAAGTTTCAAATTTCTCAATGGTGTAGTGGTAAACATGCTTAGTAACAGATGCTAAATGTAGGTGTTCGATTATAATTCCCAGTGTAGATTCCCATAATATGAAATATGTACTGTGTTAAATATATTACGTACTACAGGAATAAAAGAAAATTAGTTCAAACACATTTTTTAAATTCTTGTTAACCGCGATTTCATCTTACTAGATAAGAAATACTTGTTTACCTTGTAAAGTAGTTATCGCATGTATTCGTGTAATAATTTTCCACGTTTGTTTGGGACTGTTTCCCTTGATTACGAGTGTAGATTTACTTCACACATTTCCTTTAAGTTTTCCTTACATAAGTAAATGCAAATTACGTCGAATTTATATATTTTTTTTATTATGGGACTTTGTAAGTTTCATCAGACGCAGAAACAACTACGGAGCGCGCGACCATAATGTGTCCGTGTGCCACAGCCCCTCACAAATAAAATGACTATGAATTTCTTCACACGGAAGCTGCAGTAGTCCACTTACCTGCCTAGCGGCCAACCTCTAACCGCCAGCACACAAATACGAGTTAGTGAATGTTATCTAATTACTAAGGACCCTGTATTGTAACGGGTTCAAAGACCTGTGGCTGGAATTAACAGTCCTGTGTAGAATCTGTCTTCAGCTTTTTATTCATTGGCAGTTGCTCCAACTTGACAAGATAGCGCGGGAGTCAGTGAGTGTTTTCATGTAGGTCTGAGGTCTGCTGTTGGTTCACAATCCTCAAGGAAGAATTTTAGTAACAGTGACGTTACCGAGAAAGTAATTAAAGTGATGAAGAAATTTAAATGTAGCATATTTTGAAATGAATTCGCATATATCCTGATCTCTACTAACTACCATACGCTTTTCGATGATTTCCGATGAAAAGTAGTTTCAACAGATTAAATTAGCAATAAACGACCGGTAATCAGTGACATTTCATTGATTTACTTATAGAATATCTGCGCTGTAAATCGAAATCAGTGGATATTCACAGATTCTTCTGTGGAGTTTCTTCACTCTAGGTCGGAATTAGTAAATATTCACTGATTCTTCTGTGGAGTTTCTTCACTCTAGGCCGGAATAAGTAAATATTCAACGATTCTTTTGTGGAGTATCTTCACTCTAGGTAGGAATAAGTAAATATTCACTGATTCTTTTCAAAATTACTGCAGTCTACTCTAGGTAGGAATCAGTAAATATTCACTATTAAATATAATAACATTGTTTTTATTATATTTCTGCATTCTATGTCGGAATCATTGAACATGCACAGATTATCAATGGTTTATCACTGAATGAATTTGTTGAAACTGCTCCATTCGTAATCAGTATAAAATCACTGGTTACCAGTGAATATTTACTGATTCCAATACAGCTTGTAGATACACGTTATTCGGTTGTGAGGATGCCAGTTGCGTGGTGAAGCTGTACAGAATGTTCGTTTGCTGACCCCGCACACATCACGAATAATCCGTTGAAAGCTTCGGTGCATTACGAGAGTAATTAATTATACCACGCCAATCAAATTAAAATTAGCAGTTTTGTTTATTTGTGAAATTTAAACAAAGTACGCCTGCATTACGGCGTTTTCAGTGATTGTGTGATTAATAACAAATTTTTTTCCCTCCATTGTCGCTTACGTTAATATAGACAAATCTGTTACATTACGTAATTAGATATCTGTTATGATTAGAACTTATACCAACGGAAACCTAGGGTTGACATTCCTCCTTATTAATGTGATGTGATACTCGTGTGAATTTCATCACTTTAATACGCAAACCATGGATTATGTAGCAAAACGTGTACACAAGACCACTTGCGGCGAGCTTTGTTAGTTTTTGTGACAATGCAGTTGGCGTTAAAGAGGCCTATGTACAGGATGTAATTTCCCGTTGTTCGATGCACGGAGAAAGGAGAGCGAAAAGTTCCAGCTAGCCACCACACTCGACGGTAACCGCTTCGCGTCTATTCGCTACGCACCAAATTGGTTTGCAGTGGTTCCGATTTTTTTTGGTGAGATTTCAAGCTAATGACTTACAATTTTACTTACGGAAAGTTTGCCGATATATCTAACGCATGCTTCTAGTGGTGAGTTTTACGAATACGGGCGGTATTTTTGTAGTTATCATAATAAAATAGTTTTTTTTTTTTTTTTTGTATTTTCAGGAGACCTAAAATTGAGTTTCTTATAGTCATTGGGTATATTTTAAATTACGGAAGCACAGTTTCAACTCTTTGTATTGTACATTTTAGTATGTGTTTATATATATATATATATATATATATATATATATATATATATATATATACACACACACACTAGCAGTCCCCCGCGGCTTTGCTCGCGAGTATTGTTCGTAACTGATAATATTTACTTTAATTGAAAAACCTCTTTGTACACAAGATTGGTACTTCAGTCATCAAGTGTTAGAATGTCCAAGCGGCTACTTGAACTAATTCTGCAGCAGGATAAGTAGCTATAGCTGTCAACGCAAAAAGCAGTCTTAAGTTTGTCCCTGCCACTAACAGCGACTTCGCCTGGGCCTTATTTATAAAACTGCCAATTCGACGTTCTATGGTAGTTACAGACATTTAAGGTAAGAGGTTAATCGAATGAGAAACATCTGTTTACCCTGTGCACAACCATTGGTGACGGTGCCCTCAATTATATATTGTCAAAATATTCACTTTAACTTTATTGACATTACAAAGTTTCAGAGAGTTAAGGTTTCGCGGAAACGTATTTGGTGCCCCAAACCTGAGATTAGT
>PNEQ01099713.1:57244-71114 GCA_003012365.1 Medauroidea extradentata | reverse complement strand
TATTTCATCATGTTTCGGATGAGCTTCTAGTCACGTCGGCCGTCCTCGAAGGGTTAAGACGCAGTTGGGACAGGTATCTATGACGTAGGTTCGGCGGTTTTCCCACTATGAGCCACCCGGGCTTTGAGTCATCGGCCAGCCCTCAAGGTGTTACGAAACAGCCGCCGACCACTGGCCTCCAGGAACATGGCACGCAACAGTACATTCTTTCTGAAATCGGAAAATGAACTTCGAAAATTCATTTTTTATTTACACTAATTCTTTTATAGACAATCAACTTTGTTCCATTGTCA
Organism: Medauroidea extradentata; assembly: GCA_003012365.1. Taxonomy (NCBI): domain Eukaryota; kingdom Metazoa; phylum Arthropoda; class Insecta; order Phasmatodea; family Phasmatidae; genus Medauroidea; species Medauroidea extradentata. Next base: position 70,821 of record PNEQ01099713.1, on the reverse strand, counting down.
CACACAATGAAAACAGAGCAACCATACGTATATAATATCGACTGTTGCCATGAAGCCAGAGGCACATAACTACAAAAACTACAAATCGAAAATGAACTGGATCCCAGTACTACCACCTTTATTTTCATGGAGTTTGTCAACAGAGTTATATGAATACTCACAACGAATTTTTTAATAAAGTCCCTACAAATTTATATAGAAATTATGACAGTAGTGTAAATTGGGAAAACATTCCTATGTTGAAATAAATTAACCCAAAGTAAAATTATTTAAAAACACACTACTATTTTGTTAGGTTTACATAAAAATTTCCCTTTGCCCACGCTTCGAAAATAAGTCTTATAATTCCCTCTGTTATGGGAATTTTATCTCAACCTGACAACTTGAGACGCGCGCGAGTACATTGCTTGTTTTGCAGTCATCGTTTTACCTTGACCTTGACTACAGTGACGTCACGACCTTGGAAGCTACGTCTCGCCGTTCCAAACTTCACGCCGTGACTGACGACATAGTTTACTGTCGGAGTCTCGGCCTTCTTTGCAGTGTTACCAGGTGGAGGTAAATTTTCCACCACTCAGAGAATAGCAGTACCTAGTTTCAAAGTATGGAAAAAAGGAAAGTTATAAAAAAGTCGTTGAAAAATTAAAAAAATTTCGATATTGCGTTTATTTATATATTTAGAAATTGTAGTGACTTAAAAAAGTTCGTAATAATCTTTCAGCTGACTGTTGGTAACGCTGTCAATATGGTGAGATGAAGTTGGATTCCTGTTCCTTTCCGCTTCGCAGCTGTTTTCGTGTTCTCTGGTTACTAACAAACTCAGTTACGATTAAATATCCGAGAAACGTAAGCTATTACAATCATGTATGGTACCTATACTGCTAGATTAGTCATGCCAGAAACCTGATGTATTATTTTTCACCACGTAAGTATGTAAATAATAATTTGTTTCGATGTGGTATGTGCGACAAAGTTTTATACCATTTGTATATGTATACACTTCAAAAATTAGTTAAATATGAAACTTAAATATAAATAAATGATTTTTTTTTTTTCAAATATTTTTTTGTGTCGTAAACATTACACACTACGAATACAGACCGGAAAAAAATTATCAACGAAAGATATAAAATTTATTACTACTTTCGTAATGATATAAAAACATGAGTAGGTGATTATATTACAAACGCACAGAGTATGCTGAATCGAAGCGCAACTAAATTAAAATAATTTAGAACAACACTTTCATTTGACATTTTACAAACCATTATGCTGTATGAATTGTGCATATACACTATGTGCTGAGAGAAAAACCATTTTCCTTAATACGCACGTGTTTAAACATTAATAACAAATATATGATATCTATGCACAAAAACAGTGATCACGAAAATGTCATAGGGAATTAGTAGCATTTGGCAGTATTAAAATAATCGTCCATTTAATGTGTATGCTAAGACAAAGATCATAATAACACAGCCCTTTCAGTATTTTTAATTATCCATTTGGAAAATTTTCGTCAAGGAATTTCAAGTTACGTTAACATAAACTAATCATTTTACTATCGATTCGACAAAAACACTCCTTTGCTTGACCTAGTCGCTTTGTCACATATTGTAGATCTTACCTATACCGTCTACTATCTTACTTTTCTCTAATACGGAAGTATAATTTCAGTTGCTGGCGTCGATTACCTACTACACACTCTCAATATATTGAGAAATGTAACGTTATTGTCAATAATTTAAATGAGAGATTTATTTGCTTTAAAAAATTATAATTTTACATGCACGGCAGTAATGTTTCAACAATAGGAAAGGAAAATTTTTCGTACAAGTGAAGAACTTTCTACTTTGGAATCAGAAGTTCAATAGATGCCTCGAAAATGCATATTTGCGAAAACAATGTTCACAATAAGCCTCAGGGGTGTTGTTAACATACTGAGTTATGAGATCGCATAACAATACGAGACCAACTCCCACAAGTACAACGGAACAGGAATTTTGATCTGTCGGACAAAATTTTATGTAAGTACAGCAAACTTCTGAAACTGTTCAACAAAAAAAGCTGCAAATTTTCGCCCAGCTGCAAAGAATACCAGCTGTAGATTTATCGTAAATTTAGCTTTTCCATTTTATAAGGCAATTAACTTAAAGAATCCAATATTCTAGGACATTTTTGTGAGCGAGAAATTGTTTTAAAAATCAGTACTTGCTGATCTTAAAATATTTCGAAGTTTTTCTGTAGAATATTAATTCGTCTACAATACGACATCGAAATGAGTTGATTATGAAGGTTGTAAGCATATTCAGGAAATTTTTGTACAGTTGACAATATCTCGGAAATTAATTTTTATAATTAAAAATATAGCAGCACGCGAATTTCCAAAGAAAGTCGTTAATGCTTGTTACGTTTTCCATACTCTAAAGCCCATGTTTTGTCTATATGTTCGCAAAATTATGTAATATGTAACACATTTCACAAACCATAACATGCCAAATAACAGCCTAACATTTAACTTGTGAGCATTTGCCAACGAAGATGATAGATGAAAAGAATATGTTTGAAAAATTCTTGTAATGAGAGTTGTTGTAAATCATGTACGTGTGCCCTTGCATCATTTTTACTTCCCCCCCCCAAAAAAAAACCACGTTCGATAAAAAAAAAACAAGACAAACTAATGTTAGAGAAAATTATGTATGTGTATACACGTATGTATGTGAGTGAATGTGTTTAATTAATACTGCAAGATATTGTGTCAAAATTTAACCTCACATCGAAATATAAATATATAAACCAACTGCGGCGATAACTAACTAACGAAGCTATCAGCTGAAACTCAGAACCGCGTAAGTAACAGAACATGAATAATTACTGGTATTTCAGGCATACTAAAAGTGAAAACTTTAAAAGATCAGGTTGTGTGCTAAGTGTGTTACAAACCTGTGCATGTATATGCAAGGGACATATTCCTCTCAGGAAAATGAATAAAATATTTTATGTAAACGAAGGTTCGTAAACACTTCATACCTATACCACGGATTAACGTAACTCGGATGAAGATATCATCTGGAGGATGATGCCAACCATACGGGATTTTATATGTTTCGTTAATTATAATTTAAATTTTTTTAAGGAACTTGTAGCTCCTTACTGACATACACAAATGTCCAACGAATTTCTTACCTGTTGCATCTTCTTTAAGGTACCGTAAGCCACAAAAATATATGCGGAATGGATCATATTACTCGTGAACGCTATTGCAACTTAATGTCGTGTCCTACCGACCGTAAATGCTATATTTATTATTTTTTATGTGGAAGGTATTAAGAATAGCTAATGAAGACGGTTGTCGTAATGCAGGTTCTGAATAGTCGAAATTCACTGAAAAACGGAAGCATACACTGAAATGTGTAGAGTCAACTCACCTAAAGAAAACATACTTTACGTTATAATAACGTACGATACATTAAAGTAGTTTCAGATATATTTAACAACAGGTGAGAGAGCACCGCAATTTTTAATGCGTAAGTAATACGCTATTTACAAGGAAGTAAAACGTTTGCAACAATATTTTGAATAAACCTAAAAAAAAGAAAATATAAATTAATTTCAACAATAGCTTAAACTTTCAACTGATCATGAAAATTTTGTTTTGGTACTTAAATATGTAACCCATGTTATATTGCTAAATATTGGATAAAATACTTTGATATGTTGTGTGTGTATGTTGGTTGGTGTCCGTGTACGTGTAAAATAGCACAAAGTAAGATTTACGGCCGGTTTCACTATTTACGTTTGTTGTCTTCTGTATATAAACACGTAAATAGTTTAAACAGAACTATTAAGGTTCCTGTCAACCTGCGCTTGAATCATACTGCGGCGAGTTACAAGTAATTGTATTTGGAAGAAGCATCTCAACGCGCATTACTTTTGTACATCTACGAAAAGAAAACACATTTCAAACAGTGTATCTATCAGTTTAAACATTAGGGTCGCTTAAAGGAAACACGGTTCTCCAGACCCAAAAAAATGGCTAAAATAGTTTTTTTTTTTTTTTTTTTTTACATTGCCGTATCTACGACAATTGCAACCAGATTCGAAAAACACAATAATAGAAACACGCGCTTGGGTTTGAACTATAAGTATTGCAAATAAAATCATGTGGTCCCCGCTTAAAGTCTCATAGGAAAATGAATAATAGAAACACTCTGCGCGCCAATTGCTGGGTTTGCACGTAGAGGCGATAATGTATTACATACGCCGACCGACGCCACTTTTAACGCTCTATCGGTTTTGTGCCTCACGTTCACCAACGCAGCCTACCTAGATAAGAATGTTAAGATGGGTTTAATCTTGAACTTCCAACCCATGTTCAGATAATCACGACACGTGCACTGTGTTACTGAAAATGTTATCGCTCGGTATTGCTTAAACATTGTGACGGGGTTCTTTTGTTAATATCATTTCGATTAGAAAATATCGTGAAATACGTCCTTTTACTTCAGATGTGAGGTATGTTCCCTGGAAAACTTAACATCTACTTATCAACATGCTGGATATGCTAGATCCCTTCTCCTGTCACAGTGAAAGTAAACCATGATTATCAGTCCGTGTTCTTCTGTTGCTATATATTTAACTTGAACTACGAGTGTACAGACGCGAGAACGTAAAGAATTCAGTTCAAACCATCAGGTACTATATACAGGACAACAGTAAAGTGTCTTACAATAACTGTAATGCAGCAAAATATGTCGACATGAAGGCAACACGAGATATCCTAAGGAAATTAGTTCCTGAGAAAAATAATTTGTCTCTATGGATTTTGCTGACAATGTCAGCAATAAGAGATTAACCATACCGGGTTTTAATTTCATGCAGTGTAGTTAAAATTTTACATTAAACTTTCCTCTCTTGTTGAAGGTATGTTAGGAAAGATAAATATAATTTTGTTATAATTTATTTCCTTAATTACTTAGTGGTAACTTACTCTTAAAATGTTATATTTTTACCTTAAAAATTTATTTTACAGCTTCCAACGGAATATATATTCATAGGTGTGTGACTATGCTTTATATATATATATATATATATATATATATATATATATATATATATATATATATATATATATATATATATAACATTTTTAATTTGTGTACATCGTGTTACTATCTCACCGGATGTTACAAAGCCAACAACGATTCTTGCAAATAATTAACTTATAACCGAGAGGATGACGTAAATAAAGTACTTGTGACACCCTAGTAAACTTATCGCCACAGAAGAACAATTGAATCCCGTTGGTTCATAGAATAATTTACTCACCACCGGTGGTAACTTCCGAGGAAGCTGTGTTTACGCGAATACAGTCTACGACTCAACAACTTTCGGTTACCATGACAGTCCGATACTGCGCCCGATAAGTAGTCCGCGGGTGTTCAAGGTCGTAGTCGGCGAGGAAAAGGTGAACATATCGACTAGGTTCATTTTCGGGAAGTGGGGTTGGGGAAAGTACTCACCAACGGATGATAGATGAGAAAATAATTAACTCAGCAAGACTGAAGGATGGGCTTACGTATGAACCAACTTCTATTCTTGGCGTCACCTGACGTGAAGGTTCAGCTTCGAAGAATTCGCGATTCCCTACGCAACTTTTTCACTTCTTAAATTGACCGAAACAACCAATATTTATTTACGGAAACTGTGGTTTCACACATTAGTGCGAAAATGCGTCACTTAGGCTCGTTTTTGAAATGTTATATTTTATTATTAACAACAACTTATTTAGCAATTTTATACGATGTACTTTTATACTATACTTGGTTATCATGAACAAAATTGCTAATTAAATATCTGTTAACATTCTGGAAACCTTCACAAATGAATTTGAAGTACCGATACCAGATAAGTTTTCTCTTTTGTTGATGAACGATATTTTCTACATAAGATTTTAAATTGACGACCGAAATGATTTTTAATTCGCTGGTACTGCAGGGTTCTTAGTGACTAAAGTTATTTTACTCTCTGTTAAACGTTTATTTAATTACGGAGAAGTAGACTAATTATTAAAGTTCCTTCCTTCATTAACAAATGTAAAATGGTTGATTCCAGTTAACTGCACCAGCTTTGGTTATTATGGCAACAATAAAGTGCAATTATAATGTATTTCTTTCGCTAGAGAAGAATGTAGACTTACCAAAAGCTAAACTGGCGAACGCACTCCCTGAAGCACAGTCATACAAGAACTGACAATATAACGTTAACACCTTGCTGTATGGCTGTGTGTTTATATATAGCCGCTACCAGATATCAGTGCTTACGAAAATGTAATCTCGAAATTAAATAGAAGAATCGTCGCTTACAGATAAATCCGAAATGACTCACTTCTGGTAAGTGACTCTCAGAATTATAAGCCCGTAAAAAATTGCATATGCATATATGTGTACGTGTTATCAGGCGTGTTTTGGCCACGCTTTGAACTTCTAATAGATATACATAACTATGCATGTGAAGTATCCAAAATAACGTCAATTTAAAAATGACAACGAAACTTAGAGAAGCAACACCGCCATACTAAATATATCAAGTAAGTTAGTAGCACGTTTTCTGCCCAAACTCCAGACACAATATCTTTGAACCAATTGCTAAACATAAAGCATACGCACTTAAGTAAATAAAATATTTTTATATAGCTTCGCTATGTCCGAAGTTACGGCGTACGGCGCTTGCAGATCAAGACTGCGATCAGTCATGTAGGACACGTTGCATAGTACGTAGATGGCCGAGGAAAATACGTGGTTTGCCCTAAAAGCGTTTTGACTTTACTATATCCCTCAATATCACAGACCCTTAGAAGTCGTTTACTCTAAAGTCTACGCTGACGGATTTTTCACTAAAGGCGTTTACTATACGAGCTTTTGTCCTGAAATATTATCCTCGCATGGACATAATTTCCCCTGAAATCGTTTATCCTAAAGACGTTTGCCCTAAAATTGATTGACTCTCTCAATAATTATCTCTATCATTTACCAAGAATATTTTTCTTGTAAGATATTTCTGGTCTGTCACTTTCCTTAAGATTGTATTCCCTAACGGCGTAGCCTAAGAAACTTTTTTATTCTTTTGCAGGCGTTTGATGTGATGTCGTTTGTACTAAAAGTTTTTAGGGTTTACCTTAAATAGTGAAGCAAACACGTTCAGGGCAAATTATATGTACTTTCTGGTGACAGTTAACAAAAATTTGTGTGTCTACATCCATACAAACACTATCTTACGGGCGTGAATGTAAGATTCGCCATAATAAAACACAAAAAATGTTACAATTTTTGAAAATTAAGAATCGTAGCCAGAGTTCTTCGCGTAAATGTGTTATGATGTCTTTGTATAATGATCTTAAAGAGGATTCTTGGCTGACTTTAGACATTTTACAGGTTAGTTTTTCCTATGTGGCAGACATATTCATAAAAATATATGATACATAATAACTACCAAATCGCACGGAGAGTATGTTTCTAAGGGCTCACACAGTTGCAACAAAAATCCTTGTAAATCTACTGTAACACACTGAAGCAAGGGCGTACGCAAGAGTGGGTGGGGGAGGGGCTGATTGGTTGCAGCACCCTCTAAATCTACGATTTAACTTTTTAGATTAAGAAGTTATCATACGAAATGTGTTCACAAAAGCGATCGCATCGCAAAATGTTCGAAGCACACGTCGTGTTTTCCTACTGAGTTGCCTAGGTAGTAGCACTGTTTTATTTGTTGTCGCACGTTTCCTTACTGAGCCGCTAGATAGTAGCACTATTGCGTTTGCTGCCGTCTGCCGCTGCTTCATGTTTCCTTACTGGCCCAAGCGGAATAAAAAGAACAAGGATAAATCAGCGAAATCTGAGAACACGAGCGTAGAGAAGCCAAAGGCCGAGAGCCAGGCTCGCCAAGCCCACTCCGGATGCGAGACCCACCAGAGCGCGCCTCCGCAGGGGCCGCCCAAACAAAATCAACGTGCAGAGGCGACGGAACTGAGTACTCCAGTCGCCGACACGAGCACAAAGGCCCCTCCCGATGTCCTGACATTAGACGCGGTACGCACTGCCGTTGGCACGCCCGCGCATCTCGAACAAATCCCCGAGCTTGCCAATATATTGGACCCTCTGGCCAATATCGTGTTCATATGGACGAATACCACGCGCTCAGTCAAGGACAAAATCGCCGCGACAATTGGGTTCGCCCTGCAGCTTGTTGGCACTGCCAATGCCAGCCCAAAATAATGGAACACAGGGACACACTCGTGAAATAAACCTACACACAATACTTTTCTGGAATGCCCGAGAACTTAAAAATTAAAAAAAATATATGAATTTATAAATCATTTAAAATTACCGCAGTAAATGAGACACACTTTCAACCACGGGATATTTTCAATATACCGGGATTTTGCACATATAGAAAAGACCGGCCAGTTAACAGAGGCGGTGGAGTTGCAATTTTTATTCACTACTCTATCACTCACAATGAAATTACTCTCCCAGACTTTAACTCGCTGGAAGCAGTAGGAGTAGCAGTAAAACTAGGTGCACAAGACACTAAGCTGCTATCAATGTACGCACCTCCTGGGCGCACTTTAACAGCCGAAGACCCAAATAAACTATACAATAATGTAGGAAACGTTGTGCTCGCAATGGGCGATATAAATGCCAAACACCCTGACTTGAACTCTCTAAGGCGCACAGCAAATGGTACACTGCTACATAGGTACCAGGCAACAAGAAATTATAATGTCCTGGCTCCCACTTAACCTACCTATAATCCAGAAAGGCTTAATACAAGGCCAGATGTACTGGATATAGTAATAAATAAACAATTTACCCAAGATATTGAATTACATGTAGCACAGGAATTATCGTCCGACCATTACCCTGTACACATTCAATTACAAAATACCCTGGCAGGAGCAAATGTGGCGCGTAAATACAAGGATTACAAGCACGCAACATAGCTCGCGTTTCAAAACAATATACCGCAAAACCTGCCAGAGATCAATGGAAATAACTTCGCTACAAAAAATGCAATAGACGATGCTGTAGAAACAATAACTTTTGCTATTGAAACAGCTATGTCCGAGCACATTCCAGAAAGGAAAATCACACAAAAATCAAACACATTTCCCCCTCACATCCGAGAGCTGATTACTCAGAAAAATAGACTCCGTAGGCGTTACTCGCGGCACACAGAAAGGCGTATTAAAATACACATAAATGACCTACAATCGGTAATTTCAGAGGAAGTTTCTCTCTGGCGCAGCAGCAACTGGGACTCTAAAATCGCGAAATTAAGCTCTAAAGATAACATGTGGCAGATGACCAAAAACTTATCAAATAAGACGGAAAAAGTGCCATCACTGACGGTAAATCATAACGTTATTGCCAGCACTCCTGCAGCAAAAGCACAAGCCTTTGCCGATGCCCTGGAACAGATATTCCAGCCAAATCAGGAGCCCTGCGATAGACCTTTCTCAGACCGAATATACCGCGAAATACGTACTAAATTAAGGCTCCTGACTGTCGCGGAACCCGAACGAACGCAATCGCACGAAATTAGGCGCGCAATACAGCGAATGAAGCCACGAAAGGCGCCTGGAGCTGACGACATACAGCCTGTAGTCGTCAAGAACCTACCTGAGGCGGCTCTAGAATATTGTCACGAAGTGATTTATCTGATTTTAGTTTTTTTGTTAAGATACCTTCATTTTTTGTTCAGATCCCTGCTTTAAATAATTCCTCACTTCAGAGTTTATTGAATTCTAGTTTTTTAATAATAACGGCTGTGTGTCTTTAGTTGTATTTTACAGATTTTGTCTAATTCCCCCCCTCCCTCTAATACATCAACTTATGCCTGAGATAGGCGATTGTTTCACGGTACGGCCGTGATACAGCTCACGTAGGCCGCTGCTATCCCGAGTAGAGCTGGGTGATGTAATATTTAATCGTAATTCTGTACACAACACACGTGGTGTTATTATCTTCGTAGCCTTCCAGTGAAGTAGTGTCTTTTCTTGTCGCCGTGTTTATGCGCGTGCCGAACACTTTGTCCACCTGCATTTAGTTACGTCACCGAGCGCCCAGCGAAACAACAGCTGATGAGTTATGTTTACGGTACTCATGGGCCACGTGCAGGCTAGTTAATGCGAAGAGCCTTGATTAAGTCACTGGTCATCAGCTGGAATGACGTAGGTTTACCGCACAGCCGGACCAAGAGAAGCTAGCGTAGCTTGTTTCCCCCTCCCCTTCCCCTGATTGCTTCACTGTATAAGCCCGAGAAAAACAACGTGTTTAAGTTGGCAGGCATGATGTCATCCAGGTTTGCTGTCCTGGAATTGTGTATGTTGGTACTTCAGCGCTGCGCAGATGTTCTGCGATAATAACATCCACCCTCCCATCAGTTTTCGTGGAACGATAACTGTTTGTTTGACCACGTGCGCTGTCGTTTGAACGTCCAGGAAATGTTTTCAAGCCGGAGTTTATAAAAGTAGTTGTCGAGAAACATTTTGGATAGAGGATAGAGGGCAGAGAGAGGAGATGATGTCGGGATTCGGAGTCTAGTCTTGCGTCTTCGTCTTCACCACTTGGTCGAGGCCGAGGGTCGGAGGAACCCCGAGGGACTTCAGCACAAAATGTGACCAGTTAAGTAGTCTATTTGTGTTGTTAGTAGAAAAGTAGGTCCGAGCAGAGAGTCACACAAAGTCATAGTCACTTGATGTCATACAGAGTACTGTAACTTAACTTATTGAAATGTCAGTCAGTCTCCAAGTTGTGTCTTTTACCCCCCCCCCCTTTTCCTATTCATAGATTAATGTTCCCAAGTAAAGTATTCTAGGGTTTAATGGGCAGTTGCTAGTCAAATCCCAAATACGTGTGAATTTTAAACCTAAGTTTTGTGTTTCCCTTCGTGGCAGAAACCGTCCCTTGTTTGTTTTGAAGTTATAACAAATAGTATTGTAATTGTAATCCGTTGAGGGCCATTTAGTGTAAAACTGTTTGCTCAGTGTACGAGCTGATGAATCGTCGCATTTTGTAAACCTTTTGAGTAATACAGATTTGTTTTGAACCCGAATTTCTCGGTATTTGCCTTTATTTATTTAATTACTCCTGATAGGTAGGCTACTATTTTCCCCTAGTAGAATAAGTAAAGTGTTAAACGTTGGTAAGTACGTAATTATTTGTAGATTATAAGAAATACTTGCAGTCCATGAAAATATCCCATTCCCCTATTTTAAACATGTTTACCTCTCGCTACCCCTATGTTATTGTTTCGCTCTACCTGTCTTTAAAATTTAGTTTTGAGTATTTTGAGGCAACCGATCTGGCCTATAACAGATTGGTGGTGGATGGCTCCCCCCCCCCAGGTTAATGTTAGAATTTAGGTTATTGCTTTTGCTTTGGAAATAGTCAATGCGATCTTAAAACTCTCATATTTTTCCGATAACTGAAAGAAAGCTATTGTCATCATGTTTCCTAAACCAGGAAAGGACAAAAAATTACCACAGAACCATCGTCCTATCAGTCTTCTAAATACACTATCCAAAGTCACAGAATATATTATCCTACATAGGATTTTAAATCATATGGAGAGACACAACGTCTTACAAGACGAGCAATTTGGCTTCAGGCGAAATCATTCTACCACACATCAGCTGGTACGCATAACAGAATACATAAACACTGCTTTCAACTGGAGAGATTATGTAGTTGTGGTTTTACTAGACATCGAAAAAACCTTTGACCGAGTGTTCCACGCAGGCCTACTTTATAAGCTATACAGTATTAATATCCCAGACTGCTACATACAATTAATCACGTCATACTTAGACGGAAGAACTTTCGCCGTTTCGTTCCAAAATTTGTTATCAGAGAGTAAAACTATCAGGGCAGGCGTGCCTCAAGGCAGTCTGTTAAGGCCCAGTATTATTTAATATATACATAAACGACCTGCCGAAACCAGATCATCAACGTGTCCAGCTAGGATGCTATGCGGACGATACAATACTGTTCAGCAGATCGCACAGCCTAGAGATAGCCACTGAAAGGCTACAGAATGCACTTAATGCACTGCAGAAATATTACACGAAATGGCGCATTAAAATCGATGTTGGCTAATGCGAAGCCATTGTTTTTACTAGACGTCTATTGCCGCTCTTAAAGCGGAGAATCACGATAACCCTTTTTGGTGAAAACATTCCCTATAACGAGGTAGTTAAATACCTAGGAGTGCACATGGACAGGAAACTAACTTGGAAATCCCACATAGAGGCCAGGCTTGCCGCACTTTATCCGTAACTTAACAGGAGAAGCGAAATATCGCGAAATAATGCAGTACTTTTATATTCAATGCTAGTGCGCCCTATATTAACTTATGCTGCGCTCACCTGGGCCCATGCAACCAAAACACACATCAGGCGACTTCAAGTATTGCAAAACAAATGTCTGAGAATTGCATCAGATGCACCCAGATACTGCCCTATAACTAGCCTCCACGAGGAACTAAAATGGATACCTTAAGTAACTATTTCGTCAAAATTACTCAAAAATTCTACGCGGAATGCGCTAGAAGTACCAACCCAAAAATATCCAGCCTCGGAAATTACGACCCAGATGATGTCCAAAAATACAAGCGGCCAAAAAGCATCCTAGCTCATCGCGCGCCTTAAAGTACCGATTACATATAAATAAATGCCGCGAATCTGAGTAACAGCTTAACACACTTAACTCACTAAATTAAATTACATCAAAATTACATATATCTTATTCTACTGCGACTAGGAATGTAGCACTCGGTGCGGATATACGGTATGTCTGCATCGCGATTACAGTCTGGTGTGCTGGAAATCGGCGTTGGTCTGTCATATAGGCTCGGTCCGCCCCAGATTGAGCCAAGACTGCGTTAGCTCGTCACCCGCGACTAGAACGCTGCATTCGCTGCGAAAATACAGAGTGAAGCATCGCGACTTCAGTCTGGTGTGCTGGGTGACACTGGCCGATGCGAGGCTGAGGTGCGCTCAGGTGCAGCCAGGCTGCGTAGCTCGAAATAAATATTAATCCAAACAATTAAGTGCAATAATTCTCTTCTCTTGTACCTGGAATACTGACCTTTTTTTCTGTGTTCCAGAGAGATGGCTGGCATCTGCGGGCGGGTGGCTCAGTTTTGTCACCCGCCACCAGGGCCGTATGACTACGATACGACCCTGGTTATATCCCAGTAGCGGCCCGACTCATTTCATTTCACCACACATTTAATTCATGCCAAATCTATCTTCTCTAACAAACTATTGCCCTACTATCTCCTGCCCTAGCTCCTATAAAGGAATTAATTTATCCTCCGAGACTGTCGTACAGATTTATCCAACACTCTCTTCGCTTTGTTGGTTTGCTGTACCCTACCATCTAGACCCTTCCTCTTTCGGGGTGTGCTCATGGCCCCAATCGCGGCCATGACACCAGACAACCCTGCTTAGCCGCGATGCATGCGACCATTCTACAGGTTAAACCCGACCTAAGGCGTATAGGGCTTGCCCTGAGACG
>PNEQ01099713.1:6508-57144 GCA_003012365.1 Medauroidea extradentata | reverse complement strand
GCACAGAACTGTGCAGGGACTCACGTTGGCGTAGCGGGATTTGGGGGTTCGCCAAAAAAAAAGTCGTTGGATCTGGGTCAATAGAAATGTTGCTTGGTTTTATTTTCTATCTGTAGATGTCGCGAGTGGTCCTGTTTCTATTTTTATTTTACGTGAATAACGATTGTTAGTTGTTTATGTATTTTCTTAATAGGAGGAAGTTTAGTTCGTAAGTAATATCTTTATACGTAAGTTTTAAATGTAATTAGTTGTAAATAAACGGTAAGTGTTAGGCGTTAATCTTTTTTTTACTCTGAGGTGATAGATTTATTTGTTTTTCGGCGTTGTGGTTTTTTTTCTTATAAATGTTTCGTGAAGAAGTTGTGTTTTGCGGTGTTGAAGCTGTCGAGTTTTGAAGTGGTTGTGGAAGTTTACTTGTATTTTCTTGTGTTCATTTGGAGTTCTGTGGTAGTTGTTGCGTGCAAGAGGGGCACAACAGACAGCGTTGTAGCACAAGCTAAGTATGGTAATATGACGTTAATTGTGTTTACAAGGACGAGTTTTGGTTTCAACAGTGTTTACAGAAGATAATGAATGACGTGGGAATTGAAGTCTGAGGAAATAGAGTGCCGCAGTGTTTTTTTCGTGGTAAGGTCCAAGTTTTAGTGTTGTTGTGGTGAGTTAAAGTTTTTTGTCGTCGTTGTCAATGGTTTATTCTTGTGAGGTTATGAAGGCTTAGGGCCTACTTGAAGTATTTGTATCTGCGTTATTCTAGGTAATTTGTTGTGGTAGGAATGCAGGATTATTTAGAGTACATTATAAGTAAAGTTCATGTAGGTTTAAGTTAAGATCATTAGTAACCGATTTAAGTAATTTAAGGTAGGAAGGGTTCAGGCAGTAGAGTAGAATAGTAAAGTAATTTTTTTTTAATAGTTGCAAGTACAGAAAAATTAAATAAGTAAATAAGTGCGTGATTAGTACGCACATGGACTTCCAGTGATACTCAAGAGGAAGCAGTGCAGTGTTTTTTTATTTTTATTTTATTTTATTTTGATGGACTGCCATGGACAGCCAGTATTTTTTTTTATTACGGACTGAGTGTTGGATGGTGTTCTCCAGCCATGGATGAGAAACCATTTCCAACTTGTGGATTGGGCTGAAGAGTAGTAATTAACCTAGAAGAAGGTTGGATGTGGGGACGCCTGCATCAGGAATGGGAATGGTGTACTATGGTCTCCAGGCCAATGGACTCTCACCAGAGAAGTGCTAGTGGAGAGAGGTTAAGGCACCTCCAGAACAGAAGGCAAGTGATTGTGTTTTAGTAATTGGGAACAAGTGTACAGTAAGTATGGTAAGGTTAAGTTATGAAAATTTTTGCTGTTTTGCCTGAAACTCATTAGGTAGATATTTATAGTAGTTTATTTTTTTATTTCAAATTTGATTTATTTGTTTGAGTGTTATTGTTTTTAGAACATTTTAATTGCTATATTTGTCTGTGTCTTGAAGTGATGTTACGTTGCTTGTTGGAGATACTAGATCGTTGTCAAGAGGTGTTTTTGTCGTGTTGTTTTGAAGTGGTTTTGAAGTTATTCAGTTGGAGACATGTTCTGGAAAATAGCTACTGTTGAGTACTGCTGTCATTGAGGTTCTTTCTAAGAGCTTTTGTCGAAGTTAGGTATAGGCCTACTCTGGAAGGATTTCAGGAAGTTGTCGAAGTTATTTGTTGTCTAGTGGAATTTCTGAGTGGCAGTTTATTGAGTGTTAAGAAATAATGTAATTTTTTTTTGTGTATGTTGTTCTGAGTGAGTGAATGTATCTGATGGCTAGATGTTTTCGTGAGGTTTTAGAGTTGCAGACCGAACCCTGGTGGAAAAAAATGTTGTGGTACACTCTGTGTCTTCACTAACTTGTTGTTGAGTTGTTATTATTTATGTTTACCCTGTGTGAATGTGGCTCTGATAGGCCTAAGAAAATTCATCTTTTTCTTTTATTGTTTAGTTTCTTTTATCTATATTGATCGAAAAATGTTAAAATGGCCGTCATTTTGAAAATATGAACATGGGGTACGAGAAATGTATAATAAAAGTCAAGTCAGATTACAAAATACTATACAAGATGTTACTGAACGACACCGACAAACTCCGGCAGGTGATTTCTTATGAAAAAAAAGGATATATTAAATTTCGCTTTTTTCAATTGAAGTTAATATTAAGGGAGTAATGAGTCATTGAACATCAAAATTTATAATAATATTTCCAAAAATATTGGAAATCATATGACATAAAAACTATATTTTCAGCATTGCTTAATCCTGTTGGGACCTTCAAACAAACACAAATACAACGTGATACCTTCCACCCATTTGGAAATAATAGGGGTGGCTATCCTATAATTGCATACCATTTTTTTACCGCCAGGATTAAATAACATATGATGATGGTTTATTTAGAAATGAGACCTGTGTAACAAATGGGTCCTCTTGTTGCAACTGTCTAGGACATAACATTTATGCTCAAAAAACACTTGAATAATTTGTGCAAACGTACAGAGCCTAGAGCATAGGCAACCATGTGAACATCCATGTGATGTGTTCAGCGTACAGACGATGGTGGACATATACTGTAAACAACAAGTACAATGATGTTAAAGTCGCAGATCAGTTTGTTGATACCATTCTGCGTACATATCGTGGAAGTTGTGAACGAAATTGGTAGGTCCCAGGCAGCTGAAACATGTGTAAATGATGTTGTGTTCGTCATACTGTTAATAAACCAATAACGAATAAATAACCTTGCCGCATCACTGTCATCCAGTTATAAAAGACACAGGATACCACATTATTTTGGAAATTACGATAGCTTGAAATATTCTCTAACCTTAACAATTATTTTGCTATGTACCTGCAAAACTGGCGTTTATATGTAGAGACTGACTAAACTTCACTGACCTACACATACCAGATGACAACCTATGATTTCTTTGGCCACAAGACTGTAGGTTATGTCTAGAGACCCGGTAATTTCGCGAATACATTTTAGAATACGTTAGTCTTCAAACTCTTGAACACAATCATACTTAATGAAACGCTTCCTCGTGGACTATGGACCAATAGCAGACCTACACCCAACACTTACAGAATCCCGCGCTACCTTGTCAGATATACAACTGGAGCAGCAGACAATGCACAAGTAGCTGAGGACAGAGTGTATACAAGGACTTTGGAGTCTAGCCTGCTGGTTGTTGAACCCGCGATGTATCCGGGTCTCTAGCGATGTCAATTACATGTGTGATCGCATTCAGAAGGTTGGTGACGCTACAAAAGGAGCTTTATAATTACTGAACAGATGCAATCTCCACGGCAGACCACGACATTCCTGACCAATGACAGATGTTAAATGAATATAGAACAGTTTGGAATCTAGTCTGCAGTCAAAAAAACGTGGATTTCGAATGTCTCTACCTGAATCGATTGATCTGAACACAATTGACCCTACTGTTTTCAAACTGTTAGAATTCATAAGCGCGAATAAAGTCAATCTATATTTGTTTCAGGAGAACGTCTATGAAATATACTTTCCATAGCACTCGAATATCAGTGTGGCGATCCAGTTTCAATTTCAGATTTTTGCATGTAGAAAACGTGGTATACGCGACCGTTGGACGACGGGTTACCTCGGATTACTTCAATATCTTCGTCCGTAAATTACACCGCTATCCTTGAACTCAAGGCACTGTTGCGTAATGTCTAACCAAGCCCTAACACATAGCGTCTGCTCTCAACTGCAGTGTATTCTTCACACCGCAGCCTCACCTGTGTCCGATTTTCAGCAGTGACCGAATAATATTATGATGTGATAGTAAAGTCAAGATGCGGCTAATTTTAATGTCCTTAGTCATAAATGTCATGTTTGAAAACAACCCCTAAACTATGCCCTATAAGGCAATTTTCGCAAAATTGTGAATTATTTTCATAAGAAAATGAAATTTTAAAAAAAGTTTATTTCAAGTTACCAATATTCGACTGGAGCTCAGCAAATACATTTGTAGTTCAGGGACAGTGAACTATATACGTGCCGAATGGTTTTACAATGATTAAGGTAATATTTACATAAAAAACAACATAACTTCGATGTCGAAGGATCCTTGAATTGGTTTGTTCACAAATAACTTACGTATAATTTTTTTATCCAATTTTTTCGTAGATATAATCCTCACCGTTTTTAAGATTTTTGGAAGAAATTTTTTTTTTGTGAATAAACTATGTACTTAAAAAAAAAACAACGTTCAACTGTGCATTACACTGCTGCGTACTGCTACTAAGTTTTCAAAGCAACGGATTAAAAATTTTTATATTTCTATCACTAAAGAGTAAAAACAACAGAGCATAGCTTTAGCATTTATAAATCGCAGCGCTTCTACATACTTGTAAGAAACAGTAAAATTGATACTAATGTTACCAGACTTAGTATTAATGTTCAGCATGTGTTTTGTTTACTAGTTGGAGTACGATTAGTGTCCTGCGATTTGTATGGGTTCAAAACTTCCAATGCTGTTCGGCAAGTTTTGCTACAATGCATCCAGGATTAATTTTTTTTTCGTAATTTACAACGCAAGTCTGTCAAGGAAACTCTACGCAACTGCGATAGAGGACGAAAATAAAAATTTACAGGGATATACTAGCGAAGCAGGAAAAACCATTTTACAGTCTGCTACAAAAAAAATGGTTACAAGATATATTGTGTGATATTCTCGCCTGAACGTTGGCCGAAGTGGTCTCGTATGAGAGAACCCTTGATCTTGTGTTGCGAAATGCTGCATAAATAACTCTTGGCGAGGAGCGGGATGTTTCGTCACCGCTGACTTAAGTCGATAATATCACTTTTCCTGTTTGCCTACAAGAAGTGCCCCAAGATATAATGTCACATAAACTTAACCTTACATGGCTGCAAGCGTAGATGATTGCGTGGAAGGTTTAGCAAACTGCTAGCAGCTTTCATTGAAGGTTTAGCAATCGGCTATGTGCAATTCCACGGAGTATTTTTCTATATGTAAAAGACTTGCAAGTTTCACTATATTATATCTGAGAGCAAACACATCTTCAAGCCACTGTGTGCTATTTAACGTCTGTTGTTGGTCGGCAATACGTGTGGCACGCCTGAAGGAATGTTTCAACCAGATATAAGAACAACTCTTAAATATCCTCTAGCCTGTAATACAAGCACACAAAGATACACAGTCTTGGAGCTAATGTCACGGAGTGTGTTCTGGTGAATATAGGTCAGTCGATTCCAGTCTGTCGATAAGGAAGAAATATTAACCAATTAGTAGAGACGAGCTAATGTTTGGTGAGAGGCTAGAATTCTGTTGCATATATTCACTCGAACACACTTCGTGTCGTCATTGGCTCCTAACATTCGTATCTTTACATTACAGGATAGTGGACATTTTGCATGTTGAATTATATCACTGGTTGAAAAAAGTCCTTCAGGTGTGCCAACAGCAGAAAAAATGATCCCACGCTACCTGGTGTCCCGCCTACCGTCTCACTAATCAACAATAGTTTTAATGCGATTCTAATGCAGATATTTGTTATTTACAATATGTTCAATTTGAAAACGCAACGGGGGAAGTGGTTTGTAAAAACAGTAAAAGCGTTATGTGAAAGTTATGATAAACAAATGTATTTACGAAAAATTTTCTTTCTTTTTAAATAAACTTAATAAAAATTTTCCCATATGTTAGTCGTTCTAAGGTAATTATGTATGTAATGTTTCGAAGCTGTAAAATAAAAAGAAACATTTAATTGCGGTATAACACGTGTCATGTGACCTTTAAAACCGCCACTGTGCAACATTTTTAACCGAATACTTGTTTGAATATGGTGAAATAAATAATTTCTTAAGTAACAAAACACTTGTTGCCAGAACAAATTACCAAAGGCGGCACACTTGGTTTTGTTGACACAATAAAATATATAGTTAGTTTACAAAATACTTATATAACTGTGATTGTTTGACGCAAATGTAATAATGTGTTTATAAATACCGTTCACAATAATTGTAACCTGTTTTTTTTTGTGCCAACCAAACATTTATGTTACTGCACGCCGAAGTTTGAAATCACACATCGAAAGTTATTTTGTCCTTTCTTTGAAAATTAGGCTTATTATTATAGCTTTATTTATAACTATGTAACGTGACTTTGTTCTGGTAGAAATCACCCTGACAAATTCGTTTGTACGAAATACAAATAATAATGTCAAATTGGTTAATATACGGCTGCATGAATGTCGTTAATTTTACGTGTCATAGCCTAAATCTCTTAGGACGTGTCAGTCACCAACGTTCAGACTTGCCCATGGACATGCTATTGTCAAACGAGAAAGTTGGGTTTCACTCTTTGGGGGTACCGAACTTATTTTAAATGTTAAAACATTTAAAATGTAAACGAAGCAAAAAAACATGTTTTAGTCAAGTATTAAACTTAAGCAAAAAAATTTAAGACACCAAGTTATTGTGCATCAGCAACATATATATTTATTTCACAAGATTCACACTATTCATTTGGTTGCACCACGGAAATTTTCAAATCTTGTTTAACTCAAATAAACCGTTCTCTCAGCGTGTATGGACGCTCTCTTAGCAGGCCTCATGGAAACTTTCAAGTATGCATAGTATCGTTGTTCTTGGTATTAAGCCAATTATTATGTTTCTAACACTCTTAAAAACATGTAATGCTCATATTTTTTCTCTTTTGAGTCAAGTGGCGAAGTGGCGTAACTATGGATTATCTTTCAAGATAACCTGGGCTCGACTATAAGTCTGCACATACTGCTTTCATTTTTTCTGAATCCACCCCAGGAGATTGCTCGGATTGTTCCTAAACAGAGGCCATTGTTGATCCCTTCCGATATTCCTGCGAGGTTATGTCCCCGCGTCTGAGAGACATATGGAAGAAAGCTATAAGGACAACAATAGTATGCAAATTATGTAACGTCGCCGCTCATGAACCGGTGTTACAGACTTCCCGTCGAAGACTCTCGTCAAGGTAATGCAGAAAGGAACCAACACATAATTCACTAGGACTGAGATATTTTAGGTCAAAGTTTACTGTGTGAATCTGTGGGCTCTTATTTTATTTCAAATGTTATTATTTAATACTTGTTATATTTTCTAGGATATGCTTTTGACCTTTTTCTACTTGGAATGAGTATTTGAAAATAATTATTTTTGGGATGATTCACTCTGAGATATAGCAGTCAGATTAACAATTTTTTGACTCTGTTACAGATAGGCAGCAAACTTTCCAAACCAGTCACGTCCACTTTGTCCATTAGAATAAGAAAGTAGCGAAAAATCTCATGTAACAATAGTCATACTAACAAGACAAATTTCTTCGAATACGACGTTAGTTTTTTTTAACAGAGTTTATACGCGTTTGCAGATAACCTAAATCTACTTAAGTTTTCTCAACTCATTTTCAAATTCAGGAAACGTCTGATTTTTAATGTTTGCACCACAATTTTAATTAAAGTGTGCATCCTTTTTTAAGAATATGTACCATTCCGTCATAACGTGGAATGCTTTCTTTTAGCAAGGTAACTTATTTGGGATAAAGTACTATTTCGTGGAGAATTTTCATCTAACAAGTCGAAACGCAGTCTGGGAGCTAGATAAGTCATCACCTGAAAAATTACCACACCTTACAGCAGTTAATATTACAGAGGCCTGCCATTAGTAATATTAATGATGTGGCAGCTACGTGGAAATATATAAATACGTCACGCTCCATAGGAAGGGTGTGAGGGATAGGGGAAAACGGGGAGGCAGCCGTTAATTGGTTTGCGCGGCCGTCAAAGCATGGCGTGCAAGACTTATAACAGTACTGTTCCACCGTAACAAACTATTCATACATCTTGAGAGCTAGGTATGCATGCCTAGAATCTGCAGTTACTCAAATTTTAACATTCAATTTACCGCATATTGGTTAGTTAGCATATTTACTCAGTTTGGAAAAAATACTTTAGTGTTTTGCTTTAAAAAAATGAGAATGTAGCAATTAAAAAATTTAAAACAATTTTAATGATCTTTTAGTTGTTTTAAGTGATAGAAAATTGATTAAAGGTAATCGAGGTAAAGCCGATGTGCGTTACACATTAATTTTACTGTTCTATAATAATATTTGTAATAGCAATGACGCCACATATACTTAGCTTGCAGGACCAATTGGTTTTGTACTTGCGCCATTCATAGTCCATGGACGAGGAAGAACGATGTCATGATTGTGTAGTCATATGTTTTTGTGTTGGTAATATGGGAGGAGGATAAGGAAGAAGCTTACATGGCCAATATTGCCTTGACATCGTTTGAATCACGAATAATCAAAGGCGTATAAAACCCGTCCCCTGCCACTTTTTCCCTTAAACATATGCTAAGAATTTTTATTTTTAAATATAAAAAATCTGTTACATTATGTACTTATAAATTAAGTAGCTAAGATGAAGATAATGTTGTGTTCTCAATAGTATGTTGTATTTAAATAATGATGTTTGGAAGTGTTGAAACCTCCATCCAAGAATTAAATTCGATTTTATACATATGTATATTTTCCGAAATATCCATTACAATTGCAACATTTCAGCTGCTATAACTTAAACAATTCAGTACTTGTTTTATTTGGAGAAAATTACATTTCAAGCATAAATACATTAATCAAATTTACTCCGTTTGCTTCAAGCTTTGCTGTGAGCATACGAGTCATCACTATACAAACCACAAACGTGCTATTTTTTGTTTCAAAATTTCAAATTTTAAGTTAGTGTGCACAATAAAGACTTCAGAAATTTCTTTTTAAGATAGGTATTTGTTTAGCCACTTCTAGCTACCGTCGTCTTTGTAGACACTTAGATGGAAAAAAAAACTATTGTTCTCGGTACTGTTGTCTTCAATAGCACACAGCTTGTTTGCAGTGGTTTAAAGGAAGTATTGCAACGTATCCGGAAGGGCAAGAGTTAGTTTATTAGTCTACTACCCGTCGTTAAGTATTATCCTTCCTTTAACCTGTCAAGTTTTTCCCATACTTAATGTAACTTAAAATTACAAGTAAATTTACCTGACTAGAGTAAGGCAATTTTACTGAAGAAAAGGTAATCGCACGACACGTGCAAAACTTTCTGCGCACCATAGTTTAGTGGAAAGATGAGAAATGTAATGTGACCAAGTTCAAGGTGATTACATATCCAAGCCGCCAGTTCTGTGCAGAACTTCAATCGTAAGGCTGTTCACAATAAACTGAGTACTCAACACAACTTGTAATTAATTAAAAATATGTATTATTAGGCCAATAGATGCTAACTTTTGAGCGTGTTGAAACATTTGCATTGGGTTTTAGTTACAGGGAAGTTTTCGTATCAAAAATAGTATAAGATGACTGCACAAAGGCCGAAGGAAAACTTTATGCAGTGCTCATTTTATCGTGAATGACCTATACATATTTTGTTTAAACTTGTTCTCGGGACGCGGTGGCCGAATGGTCAGACCATTTGCCTCCCACCAAGGCGATCCGGGTTCGATTCTCGGCGGGGTCGGACGCCGGATTTTCGCATGTGAGAATCGTGCCGGACGATGGCGGGTTTTATCGGGGATCTCCCGTTTCCCCCGCTCCTTCATTCCGGCTCTGCTCCACAATCACCTCATGTCACCCCTCACCAGCGCTGAAGAACTTGATGATAAGCGCTGACCAAAACCTCTCACTCACATTTAACGTGTTCTCTTAGTGTAGAGCAAGAGAAACACACCTAACGATACAAACAAAACGGAAAAATGTATTCAAGTTTCCTAAAGTTAACTAACTTTTATAATTTAAATTACCGTTTCATAAAAACAATATGTTAACAATTCAAGTAAAAGACCCAAATTAACAAGAATACACAAAGGGAATAATAACTCAGTGCTCTCCAAACTTCCACACAATATTTTTTCGAGTACAATACTGTAAGTTAATCTTAAACTTTTTCAATAAATATATAATTTACAGACCAAATTTTCAGTATTTTAATATTAACCATGGTTAATGACTAATATTTTGCAAATTTATTATTCATCAGTTGTGAGATAAGAATGTCCATATTTGTTTCATATCAAGAAAATCATTACATTTGTTTATGGTTTCAATTCAACAGCCTTCGAAAGCATTTCCTTGACATGACCACAATTTGCCTTGAACTCAAATTCAGTACAGCACAATGGACTCATAGGATAAAGTTTAAGTTTCCGTAACCTGAAAAGACGCAAAATTACACTCACGAATTAGACAATAAATTTACCAACGTTTTCAGCATCGACGCGCCGATACCCTAACAATACTTCAATAGTTATTTAGCAATTTCTTAACCTACGACTTAAAGTTTTTTACAAAAATTACAAATATCCAATTAGACAGATCGCGAGTTTAAGAAAGATACATTTTAGAACCCAAAGGGTATACAATCACAACTGTCTCAAAAACATTAAACAAGAAATTTTATAACGGAGCAGGAGTTATTAATAAGCATCTGATATTTTCATCATCATCTAGTCAAACTACTAATAGTTAGAACATCTAAGTCATGCTCAGGAAAGATTTACAAAACCTAGTCAAAGTCAAAAGTCAGTGGAACCACATCTAAAACAAAGCATGAAAGTATTGTCAAACAACAGATTTTGAGGGCGTATCTGAAAGAGAATTTAGAAACGAATTAAACCACTAATTTACCTTCACATGGTCGTCGCCACCGACTAGAGCGGTGCTGACCTCTACAAAACGACTGTAGTAATATTTTTAAGCTACATCTAAACTGAAGCCTGACCAAAGAAGTGATCGAGCTAAACACAGCTCGGTAACCAACTCGACCAGTCGTGTGGAGTGGCTACCGGACAATCGCAAGACCAGGAAGAAAAAATATGTATAGATTAGAATAATAAAAACGTTTCTCCTCATCGCCGCTAGGAGCGCTCACTAGAAAGTAATTCTCTACAGCGCTTCGTACTGTAGGCCGTCTTTTACTACAGCCATCAGTAGTAACCCATCAGCTCGTAAAATAAAACAAAAAATATTTGCATGATATTGTCAATGTCCATTCACAAATTGGTCAAATTGCTCAGTGTGCGTAAATTGTTTCTTCTTAGAAACAGAAAGGCTTGATTCAGAATACAAAGCAGCCAGGAAAGTATATTTTAACAAAATAAAATACAAAACGAAACAGGCTTCGGCAGATATGCGACAGAAAAGGAATTAAGACACCTTTAGGTTGGTCTACAAATTAGCTGCAAATAATATTAAAACGATGCAGTCAATACCAAGAGTGACAGCGTCTGGTGAACAGATTTTGAATGGCGAAGAGACTGCCAGGTTTCTGCTCGTAAGCCTACTCCGGATGACTTGGAGAATGAAGAAGACACTACTAAAAATAGAGAAGAAGAGTAATGCAGGATATCCTTCATTTAGAGATACTCGTCTCTTTACTTCGGTGGAGATACAACAGGTCATCACTGAAATAAAAAATAAGAAATTGCAAGAAATTGACGAAATCCCAGCTGAATTAATAAAGAGAGACTATTCTCGAATGAAGTATTGACTTATGGATACATACAATGAGCTGTAGCAAAGTTGGAAGATTGGAAGTCAGAATCCTCTACGGGGTAAATGGCAAGGATCCCAAAGAAATGTATTCTTACAGTCCACTGACATTACTACCCGTAATGAGAAAAATATATGAAACCTGTTAAATGAAAAAACTGGTGCAAGCGCTACAGGTAGAAGGTAGTCTGTCCCCATGTCAGTTTGGCTTCTACAAGGGAATCAAAACCGATACAGCATTATTAGATGTTATGGAGAGAATTCACAACAGCGAAGAGACATACACCGTGACACAGTTTCGAGACATTGCTGGTGCTTTAAATATGATAATGCATGGTGTCCGGAAGACACATGGGGCTTGATGAACAAGAAATGAATAGGGATCTTCTACCGAGTAGTCTTGGGCTGTTTGAAAGACCGGATTAGTTCGTATCTAATATGGCACAAACATAAAAAAACTAACGAAAGGTTTACAAGAGGTTCCGTCCTTGAACATATTATATGAACAAAATATTTGATTGACGCCTAGAAAAACAATTACTAAAAGGAGTTACCACATATGGCTAAGCTGATGATGGACTCGTGCTAATGCAAAAGCCTCAAGGAGAATTTTGGAAGATTATAACACCCAAACAATGTTTACACTGGATAACTAGGAAAAGTTACAGTTATCAGTTGCCAAAACCAATGCAATGATGGTAAAAGGCAATTTCAAAATGACATCGGTTAACAGATGCCTTAATCGATCTGTACAATTTGTACAGAAATTTAAGTATCAGAAAGTTATAATGGATAATATCCAAAGTTTTCATCAGAAATGCTGTGATGATTTTGCAAAAATTAAAAGATACCTCTTACATCACGTAGAGTCTAAACTTCGAGACCCTAAAGATACTGTATCATGCAATATTTAAGTCAATCATGACTTAATGTGATTCATTAGGGTACCAAAGAACTAGCTCATGAAATCTCAGAGAGCTGCCCACATTGCGATTACAAAGGCTATCTCAACTAATTTCCTGCAAGTCCTAGTAAGGACCGTACCCATTGACTGAATGATCACGGATAGAGAAGAACTGCCAATTCAGAAATAATCAGACCTCAATACAAAGAGAAGTTGAAATAACGTGAAAACAACCTGAATACATAGTTAGACAGATGAGATAAATCTGAAAAAGGAAGGTAGACCTACGAACTGATTTCTGAAGCAAGAGGTCATATTGAGTGGACGTTCGTGGAGATTATTCACTACAGTACACAATTACAGATTGGATTTGGCTAATTCAAAGTCAAGCTCCATGAAATTAATCTTATGTCATCACCATTATGTAAAGCTTGTGAGGTGGATGACACGGTAGAACATGCCATTTATGATTATCTCAAGATGCAAGACATCAAGTAATGGCTCGCTGAAGTTTCGGAGAGACAAGGTGTTCAGCTAACAATGGACAAAGTGATGAATGAAGTAATATTTCAAGATATGGTACATATATGCTAATAAGTTCGGCAGAAGGATGGTGTAGTTTAATCAGTGGTATGCATTACAGAATAATGACAAATCCGATTACCCATAAGAAAAGTCTCAGGAAAAGGCTCAAGACGTTGGGTAAGAGGTATTTCCAAATGGTGAGGAGGTAGATTTTATAATAACGCAGACAGAAAGCCTAGTAATAAAAATGTTGGCAAGAATAAAGAAGCAAAGCGAAGAAAGCCTCGTGCTGCGCTACTTTTGAAGTACGAGTGCAGCGCTGGATGATGGAGGGAACGTTGGAGAACGGGCAATAATACGTGCATATAAATAGTATAAAAGAACATTACGTACGTGTTTACTCATTTCAACTCATCCATTTATCACTCCTGAAAACGACGAAAATAGGTGTTTTTGCGGTACACTTAGGTATGAAAACAAAAGATATATGTGTGTTGAGTACGTATTTATCTTCAATGTCTCATAGAAGGGAGTTGCCGACGAGGAGACAACACACAATTATGTGACTTTCACCTAGAGGTTAGAGTGAGGAGTCTCGTCCTTACCAGTTCCGCTCTTCTAGTCCTCTGATCTGCAAAATACTTTCATCCAGGCGGCCACCTTAACAAGACGAAGGCACTACAACGAGATTTCTTGGTGTCGTACGATAACTACGATTTCTGTGCACGACATTTTATTTCAGCAGGCTCTCGTGACGTCTTACGCTTCTACTCACGCACTATCGCTTATAGGAAGGATCTTACTATCTGTCATAACATTCTGCGTAGACGCGAGAAGTGGCATCGCCAGGTAATAACTTTTTTGTTGTGTATTTAATTAAAGGTAGAAACTATGTCTGTAAGTTTACGTCATGGAGTTGTTAGAATGGGGTGAAGGAAACAACGGTAAAGTAGTAAGAAAAAAAAGGGAGAAATATTAATAAATGAAGCTAAATAAAGAAGACCTGAACGCCTGACTTTTATTTGATTTGCAAACAATTGTAGATTCCTTACGTAATAAAATAGCCTTGGATTCAGCGCGCCGTATTTTTTTCGGCTTATCATGTGGAGGAAAAACTAGCGAGGAAGGCCGGCGCAGTTTTCCTTTCAGATCATATATATTACAGTTGCAGGAAAATAACCACATGCTTTGCGAAGAGGTCGCTGTGCTACTGTTTCGCCACAAACCATCGTGCAGTTCTCGTTCTGCGCACTAGACCCTAGTAAGCTACCGTGCACTTGTGAGCTCCGCCCAAGGCTACCCGGTAAGTAAGCGACACTTTTACTACGCTACTGGGCGTTCTTGAACTTTGTTAAGACTGCGTGGTATATCTTTCAACGCTTAAATTGTCAGTTTAAAGATTTCAGGTTTCCCGAAGTCAATTAGTAAAAATCCAAAACCAGCAATCCTAGACATGTATTCGCCAACTTTCTGAGTATTGTTTATTTCTTGAGTAGCATATTTCTTTATAACAACTTCTGACGCTGAAATCTCCAATATTGGCTACGCAGGAGACCACATTGTCAAATTCATCATTCAGGGTTAATGGTTGCTCATAAAGTTGGCAAATATAATTATCTAGTATTTTTATTTTGTACTTTATTTTTCCATAACGACTTCCAGAAACGTGTAAAATTCAATAGGAGTTTTTAGCGTTTATTTATCTGCCACCCACTCTTATGGGTCTACGTAACAAGTCTGCAACCACACAGGTTAAATGTGGAAGTAGTGTGACAATCAAGATCTCCTAACTCACTAAATTCTACAAATTTGTCAGACAAAAAATATTATTATGTTGATCCAGTAAGAATATTACATAAAAACTTGGCCATTTTTAATTTTGTTTAAAAACAATATCTGACATTAAAGGATAACAAATTAAAAAATAATACATTATATTTTGCCTTCATATTTTAACACAGTGGCTATAAATAAGGTAGGCAGAACAATTGAAATAACAGCATGTCTAAACTACTAAGGGGAGTGAAAGTACGAGTTTGAATATAAACCTGCTTAGACATGCATTGAAATGGCATGACACATGAGTTGTACTCAACAATCTTTTCACCCTACATTTCTCACGACGTGTGAAGTAAGTGATTTTGCGGCCAAGTACAGACAAATGGAAAATATTTCTACTGGCATACAAGTGTGGAAAAATATTTAGAGCGTGATTTATCAAGTGCTTTCTTCCTTTTATTCTTTCTTTCTTTTTTTGCACACAAATAAATATTTGTTGTTAGTTACACGGTTCTTCAAAACAGAAACTAAAAGAATCCTATAGGAATGTAGACCACACTGAGATGTAAAGAAAATGAAAGTGAAATATATAGTATTTACACAAGCAACAGCATAATAAGCAAACCAAGTAAATTATGGGATAATTTGGAGACAAAAATGCAGGTGGCAAAACGCTGTACTACGACGTTTTACGCGTACAATGTGGCAGTACTGAACGTGGAAGTCCCTTCTTTAGCCCCACGTCCAGATATTAATTGATGAATTCATGTTTGTTACGTGAAGTAAATATAGAATCAGGTTCAAACTACTCGAGACTTCAACCTTCGCACATAATATTCAGACCTGAACAGTTGTAGTAAGACAAGCAAGACATATGTGAAATGTTGACACATGACTGGATTTATTTGCTTGGACATACTCCATTGCTGAATAAATGACTGTCAAAAGAAAACTAAAAATAAGACAAGAAAACATCAATTAGTAGAGTACGCTTTAGTCATCAGGTTGTATACACAACATGAAATTCCAAAACTGGAATCGGGTCAGATAATACAAAGAACAAACAAAAATAAAAGAAATAACAAAATATAAAAAAGAAACCTAAGTTAACATGCTATACAACAATGAGACGAAATAAAAACGTAGTAGATAACAGACACTAACAGAAATACAGCAAACGATGAGACGAAACAAAACACAGTAGTGTTTCGTGTCATCGTTTGTGTCGTTTGCTCTATTTCTGTTAGTGTCTGTTATCTACTACGTCTTTGTTTCGTCTCATTGTTGTATAGCATGTCAACTTAGGTTTCTTTTTTTATATTTTGATATTTCTTTAATTTTTGTTTGTTCTTTGTATTATCTGACCCGATTCCAGTTTTAGAATTTCATGTTGTGTATATATCCTGATGACTAAAGCGTACTCTACTTATTGATGTTTTCTTGTCTTATTTTTAGTTTTCTTTTGACAGTCATTTATCCAGCAATGGAGTATGTCCAAGCAAATAAATCCAGTCATGCATTCCCATTGCACAGTTCTTTCAAAGATCATGTTGACACATTGTTCATATAAGATATAATCGTATAACATTTTGACACAAAACGATTTAGTCTCCAGTTTATGCCATGAATTGCGTGGGATGCTTATTGTGCGCTTGTTTTTGGACACCCTGAATATGTAGGTTTCTCATTGTGTTGTATGTTCAGGGAAGTGTGTGTATATATAAACATATCTATATGCATGCACACACACATATATCTATGTATAAACGTATGTATATATACATACATAGATAGGCCTATATGTATATACAGGATGTTCCGGGAGTAGACGTCAATAAAGAGGAGGGTGATAGAGGGGCCAAAGACCTACCAAATAAACCAAACTTGTATATTCCGATTCGCAACCGTCTAGAATTAATGAATTTTTAAAGAAAATTTGACTGTAATCTACCATGAACTAAACTTTTACTGATGGTGGAAAAAACAATGGTCCATGTGAAACGAAATTTTTATACTTCAAAGGTGATTAGTATCGTCACATTTTAAAACACATTTCACGTCACTGAGAGTACAGCTTCGCGGTGTGAAAAAAATCACTTTCACAAAAGTTGTGTTTGGTTCGGAAAGGTGCCTCTAGTTTGCACGAGGTAAAAAAAAAATATATATTAATGGGTCACATAAATGATCACCCGCCATTGGAAAAACTATCCCATAGTATTACCAATTAATTAGTAAAGAGCAATATTTTAAATCAACAAACGTCGACGCAGTAAATGTGAAATCACAACGTAATTCAGCCGATTCACACAATGTAAAAATCAGCAATAAGGTTGAAATTAGTATGTGAGTAAATAATTAAACGTAACTTTGTTTGAAATTACTAAAATGTATTTTTAATGTGATGTGTTTAAATTGTGGGGATACAATAAAATGTTATTAATAAATGTGGTAGTAGTGAGTTATTTTTTTAAAACAAATTGATTTTATCGAAATTGAAAGTTAAGATAAAGGAATTTGATCACCAGATACCCTTACCTAGTTGCTGCTTCATATTCACAGCGGCCGCTATAATGTAGAGGCTAGTGCGCTCCTATTTCGTTGGTTGTTCCGGTGCGCTAAAACACAATACTTCTGGGATGTGCTGATAGTTTCGACAGCATTTAAGAGTATTATACAGTCACTGTGTGATAGCTTTGTAGCAGTTGTAACTAGAGGTACGAGTATTTCGACGACGCATCTTGCACCAACATAGACTTCTCAATACTATTCACGCACTAGTCACAGTTGGCTTCTAACTGTACAAGCGGGTAGCACGTGATATCCATGCATATTACTTCCAAATTTGTTACTGGATTGCTGTCGTTAAATCTGAGTCAAAACATATGTCGTCCTGTCACAGCTGTAACAGTGAAGTTACATTCTTGACGTACAACCTGACCTTGAATGAATCCACGAAATACATCCGTTATTCTAGTTATAATATACCCGTATTTTTAAAATTAGAAAATCTATGTCTTAATTGTCTGAGGAACAGTTGATAAGTGAATTTAAATTAATTTTGTGATAAATAATCACCGTGTGTTAAAGTCATTAAAAATATTTAATTATGTTTTCAGATTGACTTTGCAGCTGCATCATCTAAAATGCTGCATATTTTCCTGCTCTTAGCAGCGACATCTGTACTCAGCTGCAGTAAGTAAGAACATTTCCGACCACTAACGCTATATCAATTGGTAAAGAAAATTACTAATTTCTTTTATAATTTGAAAACTTATTAAAGGAACCAAAAGCGAAGTACTATTTAAATCAAATGAAATATAATAAATGTGTTTAATGTGTACAGCAGAGGAACCACGAACCTGCATATCTTCGCCCAGTACCCAGAGTTAGAGCTCACGCAGGTTTAAAATCCTACTTAGCATTCTTTATATGCAGATATGTAATAATTACAAATTATGTTGAATAACAGTCGCACGAGCCCACTATTATGTAGACCAGTTAGTTATAATGCAAATAAGTTACTATTTTTTCTCGTGAGTATTACTGAGAGTAAAAGTTTCAAATTAGAATACTTTACTGTGGCAAAATATCACTAAGCCACCATTAAAGCGGTTTAGATTTCCTTCGATTATGAAATAAAACTAAAAAAAAAAAAATACTAACCCTTCAAACACCTTTCCGAAAATCTTACTTCTAAACTGAAACAGATTATATCCAGGAGAAGTACAATTTAAACCATATTTAAAATTAAAATAAATCCCTATATGATGTAAGTTTTTGCCCACGCACTGTTAATAACTTTTGTACTTTTACAAGGAGAAACCGGTGGAAACCTAATTGCTAAAGAAATTCCATGTAAAACCTTAATGGTTGTCCTTGTCATAAAATCAAAATTGTGATCTTTGCATATGTAATTTCTGTCGAACCTATGATTTTGTTACACTACAAATTTTTTTCTATTTTTTTTTGCAAACAAAATCCTTATAGCATTATAAACAAACAATTTTTCAAAGAAAATACATAAGTTCGTACAACTACAAAGAAGTGCCTCGTCATATATTACAAAAAAAAATATATTTACAGTGCAAAAACTGTCAGTATATAATAAGTACAAATATATCGTCTGTGGTATTACAAATATTACCTCTGTGGCGTTACAAATTTTATCTTTGTAACTTTATAAACTAATGATTTCATAAAGAATATCTTTGTACTTTTACAAGGATTTGTAAAAGTACAAAGAAAATATTGGGTAAATTTTATAAAAATGTTTAGAGTGTGGGAACAGAATGCAAGACAATGGTAGTTGTAACTATTCAAGTTTATAAACTTCAATATGCGTTTGACTGCTTCTTAAAACGTTTGGCAGCAATACCACTAATGTTATGAAAACATTATTATGTTTTACCTCTCCTAAACGCCTATGTGGTGAATTAAAAATAATATATAATACATAGTTGCCAAGGATTAATTATTTAAATGACTATTTCGGCTTCGGAACTGAAGGTGCCGTGGTTGTTGCAATGACTAAATCAGTCGCCTTCTGCCAAGGTGAACCAGATTTGTTTCCCGGTGTGTTCGATTATCGACGGGTTTTCTCAGGAATATTCCAATATTTTCCAACCTTCATTTCAACGTCACTGATCACGTCACTCCTCGCCAGCGTTTAGATCCTGCTCCATCATTTCTACTGCTTACATAATAGTTATACTTTTATTTTAAAAAGAGAACAGATATAGATAAACTTGCACTGTTTTGTTAAAAATTGTTGTTACTACGTAGTCTGTTTTTTTGTAAACAAAATATACAGATTTGAATATTTAGTTTTTAGTAATAATTTCCTTAATTCCATGATTAGCTAAAATCATCGTGTATTTTGTCTTGAAGAAATTAGATACCACAGTATGAAATGACATTTAAAAACTGTGTAACAGGTTTTCGATTTCTACTCTGGTTTAGGAATAAAATAATAATTACCGTAAAAAGATGGCTCATAGCACTAAGATGTGAGACACTGACCAAAATCTCTTCACTCTTTGCAACCAGACTGAACATTGCAGTTGGCATACTCAGGCTCAACGAAGAGCTTTCGTTCGTTTTTTAAACCTTGAAGATGTCAACTATTAAATTCAGTTCCCGCAACCACTCAGACGAGGATTCAGCTCTGAAGCAAAGACAAAAACGACAATGGCCAGTAAATCCTACCAACTGACTGTTGCAAACGTTTCAGCTCTGTTCTGTGCCGTATGTCCGTAGATGTGGGGCCATTACAGAACCTGAACACGACTGATGTGAGTTCTTCGACGATCTCACTTGGATGGACCAGGCCATCAGACGACGACCTGACGTGTGTACGAGGGTACAAGATATGCGTGGGTAAATGGTTTTTCCCCACGGATTGCGTCACCTTGCATAATGCCAGCATTAACCATTACACCATCAATAACCTGACATGCTGCTCGCGTTACTTCATCAACGTGGCGGTCGTTGGAGAGAACACAGAGTCTCGGAGACAAATATTGGCCGAAATAACAGGTATGTTAAGAAATAAGCCTATCACGCTTTATACCTTAGAATTTAAATTTGGAAAATAATTATGTCTTTTCAAATAGCAATATTAGAGACGGGGATATGAAGCGGGTTGAACCCCCTGCGAGACTCAACCGTCTTATGTATTATCTGTCCTCAGCCACTTTCTGTTCCAGTGAGTGGTCGATTGTACATCTGTGTCGGCGACTGTTTTCAAACAGGGTAGCTGCTGGTTCTGAGTCATCAAGGAAGAGAATCATTGACTGTCGCCCAATTGCGATAGCAATTTTATGTAGAGGATTATAAAGTTTGACTATTCTCATATGAATTCACGATATTTCCCTCACTTTAGCATAGTACGTAATGTTTATATTTGGATTACATCGATAGGCTAAACCAAATGTTGTTTAGGAAATTTCTGTAGTTCTTCGCATTATTTTTCCCTTGTGTTCGTTTCGTTTTCAAAAAGTTTCATCATAGTTTATTTATATAGTAGAAATGTTAGCGTTGGTTATCCGTCGCAGCTTCTTGGATGCAAACAGATTGCGAAAATTCGCTTACACATAATTATTTAAAACTAAATTTATTGCGCCTTCGACAACTGAAATTTTTGTACATTATTAAAGCAGCAAGTTATGACCTTGTAAAAAGAATCGCTGAAATCTGTAACCATAAATTAGAGATGACTTATTATTTCGTGAGCAATAAAACGCAGTAGGTCTAATTAATTCATTTTAATTTCAGATCATCTAGATAGCCAGTAGGCTATTATCGCGACATATGATGCGATATAAAACTAAAATACTTAAAACATTTTTTATGATTCATGTTTAATGAATTTAAGTCATATCTTAGAGCCCAAAACATAATTTCCCAATATCGAATGTTTACATTAAAAAGAGAAGAGGCTTCATTAAAATTACGTTTCCTCTGTTGTAAAAAATACAACGTGTATTTTAAAACGTACCGACAAACTTGAACAGGTTATTCCTGAAGCGGAAATAGAAAGTTTGATATAGGGAACCCATGGTCCAGCTCAGATAGGGAGGGCTTTAGACGCTTCCAAAGCATATATGTACATATATAGTGATATTTTAAAACGGTTTGCAGTCCTCCCTAATTGCCCTTGACCACAGGTTTCCTATGTCACATTATTTTTTATTTCCACCTCAGGAATAACCTTTTAAAGTTTGTCGGTATGTTTTAGATGCACTTTGTACACTGGTGGTAATTAGAGCGACAAAATAATTCTATACTAAATGGTGATTGATAAAACTGTAATTTGAGTCTATATCTGTGACTGATCACTCTTTGATTCCTGCGCATTTCAGGTAACTTTATTCGAATCATGCTCGTTCATTTAGATGAATGTTATTGCAATTGAACCAGTAAATGGAAGCAATATTTTTACCACAAAGAAAGTAGCCAATTTCTATTTTTGTTTTTTGTTTGCGTAAAATACGTAAGTCTTTTAAGTGCGAAAAACTTTTCGCTAAAAATATGTGTCCCTAATTATGGGTAAATCATTAATTTTAAGTCACTATTCTTATCTAGTTTATGTGTTATCAATGTGTGAACAGTTTGGAATAAATTTAGAAATATGCATTTCACTTTGTACTGATTGTTGAAGCGGTTTAGTCACTGATTAAAAAAAAAATTGTCCATTACTAAGTTTGGCAGCATTTATATATACAATAAAGTGATTATTCATATTAATTACAAATACCAAATGTATCATTCGTTCTAACATTTTAGTCTATTGATGCTTGAAAGTATTTAAACAATTAAATGTAAGTCAGTTTAGATCGCCAAAGA
Organism: Medauroidea extradentata; assembly: GCA_003012365.1. Classification (NCBI taxonomy): domain Eukaryota; kingdom Metazoa; phylum Arthropoda; class Insecta; order Phasmatodea; family Phasmatidae; genus Medauroidea; species Medauroidea extradentata. The sequence goes on along the minus strand of PNEQ01099713.1, from coordinate 34,997 downwards.
ATGTGTAGAATATGTCTTCCTCCAACTGGCCACTCGATAGTGTTTTTTTATACATTTGCACTTATAAGCAATAGAGATCATTTATACTCTTTATTGTACACTTATGAGTTGTAGGAGTAAAAACATATATTCAGCTCACAATTTCAATTAGTTAAACTTTGTGTCTCACTGGAATGTTTCCTGCAATTACTGTTGACTGTCACAAGTAACCTTGAAAACAACCCGATATTCGATAGTAAGTAGTCTTTGTTCGAAGGGTTAGAAGTAAAACTACCCAAGTCTTTTTTCTCCGAAATTGAGATATTGCAGCCAAGTACTGCGAATATCACTCTCCATGAGTGGTAATAATACCCAGGTTGTGACACCTTTTCTCTCATAGAAGTACTCTTATTTTCAGCTTTGTAGAATGGTTTGGTTAATTTTGGCAAAGGTTTTCCGAAAGTTACTGAAAATGGACTTGTGTAGTTTTACTTCTAAACCCTCGATCCTAAACCGTCGTCAAATTCGCTGCAAGCATTAAGTCTTAATTTGTTCTGCACTTCCAGGTGTTCAATACAGAGGTTTTAAGAGGCTTATATACCGTACCTGACGCATGTACGGTGTAGCAGCGTGCCGCATCTATTCGAAGTCGAAGCGTAAGGGCCGTACCAAAAAGAGTAGTATGAAAACACTTCACGCCAGTTTGACGCGCCGCGAATATAAGCGATGTTGTTACCGTCGAGTGCGGTAAACTGAACCTTATCGCTTCACTGTCTCCGCTCATCAAACGTGGAATATTAATATCCCATGTATAGACTTCTTGAGCAGAGGCTGCTTAGCCAACAGTGCTCTATATCCATAGCATCCGGCAATTGCAACTCGCATTCAGAAGGACGAGGAATCGAGTTTCTTTAAGTTAATTCTAGTATAGTTTGAACAAGTAATCCAAAAGTCTTATGAACGAGTTCAAAAACTGACAATTTCCGCTAGTAGAGTTCTGGTATCGGTAAGGTAGCAGTTTAATTCTGGGTTTATTAACAGAACTTCAGGTGAAAACCGAACATTGCGGAAGTGTAAACTCTCACCATGAGCGTCAGGATGATAACTCTCCCTCACTGATACCAACACTACCAAAGGCGGAAAATTCCCCTTGGTAAACTAATGTCACTTAGCTTCCTATCCTTCATTAAAGTTAACATTTAACCAAGCTGATGCCGGTTTTACAAAATAAATATCGTATAAGGAGTATATCCCGTGAGCCAGAGCCTCGCACCCCGGAATGCATATTTTATGAATGGGAGCTCGTAGTAGACAATCTGCGTATCCCGAAGAATGACATGAAATGAGGCTTTACGACGGAGAAGCACCGGAACGAGAAGGGTGAGGGAAATAGCGGGTCCCCGAGAAAACCCGCCCGCCATGACATCGTCCGGTACGATTCCCACCTGCGAGTATAGTCCGATCCACGGTCTATGAAGGTAGAGGTCTTGACACTGAGGAATAAAATGTGACTGCCTTCTTGTCGCCGAGCACTAGTAGTAATTTGGTGGAAAATTTGTCTTGTTTTGTATTTGACTTAGCTTAAAAAGGGAAGTTGTTACTGGAATTGCGAGTATTATATCGGAGAAAAAAAATGGGAACATAATTTTGTATTGGAACACGTTTTTTTTACAACAATGAAATTTAATTTTTCAATCTTTTACACGTAGATGCACATTGCATCGATTCTAAAAATTTGTAGGGCACGAAATATAGTTTTTGTTAGAATGTGTTCACTAAAACAATAATACACAATATATTTCTTCAGACAACTTTAATAAACAGTTCCACACATGCCAATGCATTTATGGACATGGAACATGTATGTATTATATCAGCTTACCTTATTAACATTATTTTATGTAAATAATTGCAAAAATGTTAAAACGCGAGATGTAAACAAGACAAATCTTCCACCAAATTACTACTAGCGCTCGGCGACATGAAGGGGTCACTTTCTCTTGCTGGAGAGCATACGCAGTGTCAAGACCTCTTCCTCTTAGACCGTGGTCTGATCACTTGGCCTCCGCGGTCCGAGAGGAATTGTGAACTGGTTCCTTGTTAATGAACATTGTAGTTAATTCCTTCTCTCGTTCGTGTTCGTTTGCGATATACGCGAGACTTTAAGATCTGTATATTACCAATAATAATATTAATAATAATAACAATAACGGGATGGCAGATCTGATAATTTATAGTAACCCTAAGTGTGACGTTAGTGGTTTGCTGGTTCACTCTACGACTGCGTTATAAATATTTCTCATAATATTTCTCCATATTTAGGATTATATATAATCTCTGTATATAATATATGACACTGACTGACTGACTGACATATCAAACTGCAACCCAAACCACTGGACCTAGAATCGTGACATTTTTTAGGTAGTTTCACCTCAGGTCGTAGGCGAGCACTAAGAAAGGATTTTCAGAAATTCCACATCTAAGGGGGTGAAATAAGATTAAATGTATTTTCGAAGAAACATCGACAGAACTCGAATCAGACGCCTACCATCGTGCTTTTTTACTTTAATGGGACAAACATTTAAGCCAATTTTAGGATTCTCCGAAATCCAACATTTATTTAAAGGGGTGAAAAGACCTTAAATGTGTTCCCGATTAGCTATCGATATCCATCGAATCTTTTGGGATATAGAGTTTGTTTTCACTTCAAAATGTTGCATATGTAAGTATCCAAAAATTTTATTAAGGATATTATTTTTAATATTACCCTCAAGCAGTTAACAAAAAAGAGGAAGTTATGTTTTTAATGAATCGCCTATATCAATGGAACACAATTGGCTCTCGTCGTGGTTTTTACTTCAATTGGTTACGTAAACGAATGATTAACATAGGACTCAAAGACGTTTCAAAATGTGATGTTTAAGGTGTTGAAAATAAGTGAAATGTGTTTTCGAATCTTCTTATATATCTATCGAACCGATCGCGATCTCGAAGTGCTCTTTGATTTAGATTGATGCTTATGAAAACATCTAAATATAATTAAAATATATTTTCCGAATTGGGCCCCAAAGAGGTAATGAAAGGGTAAAATGTATTTTCGATTCACAATCGATATATGTCGACCACATTGATTATTTCTATAGTGATGTGATTTTTGTTTAAGATTGACGTTTCCTCAAATACCTGAAAATTAATTTCACGAATTTTCTAAATTCACCATCTAAGAAGGTTTAAAGGGGTAAAAAGTGTTGAAATGTGTTTTCAATTAATCGTCGAAATATCTTGAGTGCAGCGGGCAATTATCGTGTTTTTCACGTCCACGAGACACCAAAAAAGTATTCTAAAACGTGATTCAAGGGTTTTTTGAAGTTCACTCTCTTAGGAGGTGAAAACACCTGTAACGTGTTTTAGACAAATCCTCGGTGTCTATCGAACACGTCCAGATATACAATTGATTTTTGCTTCATAATGATGATTACAGAAATTATCGCAAAGTGGTTTTAAGATTATCGAAATTCGAACTCTCAGTACTGTGCAGCGGTCGTGTGTGTTTGTTTAATGAATGATCGGTTTTGATTCTGAAATTACTATTTCTGTGTTGCAGAAAAGATCATTTAATTTTTAGTGTATACCTATATGTATACCGCAGGAATATGTCATTTATAATGTGGAGAATGTACTATCCGTCAGGCTGACGTTATTTGAAACATTTAGAAGCATACGTGTGTCTGTGTTCTGTGGCGCCGCCTGGCGACAGGCGAGTTGTTAGGGTAGGTCGTGTGGCAGGAGGGGCGAAGCTCGAAATACTTGTCAGTGTTGTCAGACGTACTATATTCAAGGTACTTGTACAATTATTTCACCTGGTGTACCATGTACCATGACGAGGCTGTCATAGTACGCAAATGTACCATAATCTGACTACCTAATGGGTTTCTGACGATTTTCATTGTAATGTATTCTCGACGAAAGAAAAAAATTGATGCTTGCAGCAATAATTTAAGCCATCTGGAGAGATGATGAAGAGGATGATAGCAGCACACTTATATCCCTTGGCTGACTCCAGATACCCTACATACGACCATACACCTACACACTAGCTGTGACAGACATAATTTCTTTCAATTATGATAGTGAATGATCATTGCGTCATTCTTTCAATGCCAGGTGCTAAAAATTTTGTGATTTTAAAAGCATGATCTATTTCCATCTGTACGTATTTAATACCAGCAGTGTATAATTAAAAAAAACTGTTGAGTAATGAAAAAGGTGTAAACAAAATGGAAATCTTGTACATTTGTTATAAATGTATCATGTGTTGAGCCAATGTACCATAATTTTGAATGCTCCGTACAATAACAGAGAACTGATGATCTCTAACATCACTGGCACTTGTTGCTTCGTGTCGGTCCGAGACAAGTGTTCAATGCACGAGTGTGTGTTCCAGTATTGCAGTATTTGGCTAATGGACCATCTGCGACTTGGGCAAGGCAGTTATACGTGCAAAACGTTCGCGCGAAAGTTGTGGTACATCGTGGCATGTGAGCATTCGTTTTCTGCCATGCTTAGTTTTGTGTGTAGTCGCTAATACGCCCGGAAAAAATACGTGCTCTGTTAGTGTCGCCAGTACAGAAAATGGCGAGTGAAAAGTACTTATCGTCTTTGGGCCATGTTTTAGAGTTTTAGGCGCGACATCAACTACTGAGGACTACATAGTCGCGCTTCTAGTGTCTACTTGTATACAATACAAGTTTCAAAAATGTTTCTTGATGGTCTGTGACGGAATTTTTAGCGAATTTTTGCGCTTATTTTTCAGTCCGTCGTAGAGGTTGTGCGGAACGAGGCGTAGTAACTGCGATTCCTGGATTATCGTGGCCAAAGTTTACAAATTTGTCTGGAAATTTTTGATGAGTCCATTACTGCTGTGCTGTAAAAGTCTGAAGCACGGCATTTTTCTCATTGTATGGGGCGAGATCGTCGTGCCTGTTTGACCGGCCGATTAGACAACTGCTTCATGACTTAGGACGGCATTTTCTGAGGTTTGGTGTTCTACAAAGTGCAAGGTAGGATGTCGGTATTAAAAAAAAAAAAACTGTCAGCTTTACGTGTCTCTGCTCCTGCAGCGTCGTATTTTTTTGTCATGACATTATTCTGTTAGGAAAGTTACGTCAAATAAAGTAAAATATTTATCTGATTATATAAAGTGGTAAGTGCCAAGCAATATCGTTAAATAATTTAATAATACTTGTGAGAAATATTTGCAGTTTTTTTTACTCTCTCTCTCTCTCTCTCTCTCTCTCTCTCTCTCTATATATATATATATATATATATATATATATATATGAAAGCTGACTGACTGGCATAACAAACTGCAGCCCAAACCACAGGACCTAGAATCGTGAAATTTTTTTGTCGGGATTCCCCTCAGGTCGTAGGCGAGCACTAAAAAGGGAATTTTTTGAAATTCGACCTCTAAGGGGGTGAAAAGGGGTGAAACGTGTTTCCGAATAAACGTTGATAGAGCTCGAATCCGACGGCCGGTCATTGTGATTTTTACTTTAATAGGACACTCGTAAAAATGCATATTGACACATTTAAGGATTTCTCGAAATTCCTTTTTTTTAGGGGATGAAAAGACCTTAAATGAGTTTCTGATTAACTATCGATATCTGTCAAACCCGTCGAGATATGCAGAAAATTTTTGCTTCAGGATGATGATTACAGAAATGATCGCTAAACGGTTTAAAGATTTCTCGAAATTCGAAATCTCAGTACTGTGAAGTGGTCATTTATGTGTTTTTTAAAGGAATAATCGATTTTGATTCGACTGAACGGGTTAACGTTGCGATTTGCACTTCAATTGAATACTTCTAAAATGTATAAGATGTAAATTTAAAATATTTCGAAAATTCGGCACCCGAAAGGGTGAAAAAGCACAAAATTTGTTTTCCATCAACCCATTAGGATGTCTATCTAACCAGTAGAGATATTGATGTGTTGTTCGCGTCAGAGTAATGCTTACGTTAGTATTTATGAGTTATATGTTAGTTTTTTTTTTTACTTTTTAAGATATCTTGGTTATTAATAATTAAACGAAGTTTGTAAACTTTCAAGGCAGACGACCCGAAAATAAATTACGAGCAGCGGGATGTAACTTATACATGAGTTTTACTCTACAGTAACCTATCGAGACGTGGAGTTGTACAACCTCTATGAGCCCAGGACATGAAAATTTTATTTTTTAAATTAAATATTATTTTCAATTATTATTTCTACATTCTGGGAAGTTCTGGGCTCGAATTCCGTTAAATACTGCTCGCGAACGTTCGATTCTGACACACAAAAACTACAAGGCAGATAGAATTAGTGAAATTTACATGTAGCAGTTTAAAAGGTGTAAAGTGGATTATGCAGTTCACATTCCACTTAGGTTCCTCGACAATATCAACTCACATATATCATCTCACAAATCTCAAGGCTGGGGCACCAAATACGTTTTCGCAAAACCTTTTCCCACCAAAACTTTCTAATGGCATTAAACTTCAAACATTCTAACACTTGATGATTGAACTATCAATGTTGTATACAAAGAGGTTTTTCAGATAAAGTAAATATTATCAGTTACGAATATACTCGCGAGCAAAGCCGCGGAGGACTGCTAGTCTTAATACATTAAATGAAGTGTCCTGACACACACACTCACTCACTCATCAACACACAGCCCAAACCGCTGGACCTAGAACCATGAAATTTTGATGGAAGCTTCCCCTTGCCTCGTAGGCACCCACTAAGAAAGGATTTTTTTTTTTCGAAATTCGACAATTAAGGGGGTAAAAAGGGGTGAAATGTGTTTTTAAAGAATCCTTGATATCTCATTAACCGGAAATGTTATCATAAAATTTTTAACTTCATAATATTGCCCAAAGAAATGTGTACTCCCAAATTTTTCGATTTTGCGAAATTCGAAAATTAAGGTGTGAAAAGCCGTGAAATGTTTTTTTCATTAATCCGTGATTTCTCCTAAACCATTTCAGATAGTGAGATTTTTTTATGTGATGCTTAAGTAAATGCCTAAATTAATTTTTAATTTTTTTCGAAATTCGTCCTTGAAAGCTCTTTAAAAAAACGTGTTTTTTTTTAGTTAATTCCACTTATCTCCTAAACCAGTGGAACCATTGAAATGTTTTTCGCTTTAAAATAAATTTTACGTAAATATAAAAAAAAGTAATTCTAGGATTTTTCGAAATTCTTCCTTGAAAGCCGTTAAAAAAATAAAATGTGATTTCAAATAATCATCTGTACCGCTTATACCGGTTGAGATATCGAGATCATTTTTGATAAGAATGAAGCTCATCTAAATATCTACAAATCAAATTCAGGTTTTTATGAAATTCGAAAATTAAGTAGGTGAAAAGCAGTACAATGTTACAATCTCCTGAAAAAAAGAGAATGATCACGGAGAAATAATTCAACAGTCGTTTCTTTTTGCCAACCTATTTATAAATAAAACCTCTTTGGACTTGAGCCTGTACATACAAAAGAATTATCGCGTCCTGCATTTTAGCATTCACTCAGGTATTGTATAAAGTTTGTGGTGTGGGAGGGGTGCGGTTACGGGTTCGTATCCCGTGCAAGACTTTGCGATGGGAATTACTATGACATCATACGAGCATATTGCGCGCGCTCTTTACACTGAGCTAAGACAATTTATAGTGCACTGTTATTTAGTACGCTAGCTGTTAAATGCCTTCATCACATAATTTATACAGAGTTACTGTTTACAATACGTAATTTCACTCGGGCAACGCCGCAGCCGGCCGGCTAGTATAATATAAAACAAACTTCTTATATGTGGTCACTAATACATTATTCAATACAACAAAGCACCATTCTGCACGCACGAAATTGATTGAAACTTATTGCAAAATGCAATATTTTTTTGGCCAAAGCGCATAAAGTAACCAAATAATGGTAGCAGTATGAGGGTTGTCTCAGTTAAACATAATTCTACTACAGGTGAGAAAAATCTATGGCAAAAGTTTTGCAAAGAAACATTTTTGCCCATTGTTGAGCTTGTATCGGTTAAAGTTGTAAACTGATCTATCACACAGCTTTTGTGGATAAAAATTTTGTGAAGTTGATATTTTGAAAGCAAATATTTGTTTGTTTTCCATTTAAAAAATAAAATAAATCACTTTTCTCTTTGCCAAACCATGCCAATTTTATTACGGTCTCGTGTTTTATTAGATCCGTTTGCTATAGCAGTGCAACTAGCAGCGGAATATTTTCCTGTGCCAAACTCAGCCATTAAACACATTTTATATCTAACCTGTAGCAGCCTTTTCTCAGCTAATACATTCTAAGTGCGTGAACAAATACGAGGTAAAAACGTTTCATTTGTAGCTGTTGACCTTGAGATGAAGAAATCTTGGTTTGCTAAAAATGATTTCTTTAATAACTGTTACGTATTTTCGATAACTCTATTTTAAGGTTTCTTTAAAACAAATTTTATATTCTCTGCAGTAAATCTAATAAAATTTTGGCATAAAGCTTGTCTTAAATAACTAATGAACTTAACAATTAAAATTACTGTTATGCCATTGTAATATTATCACAATTATTTTGTCGCTTAGCGTATTTTCAAACTGACATTCTTCATTGTCGCAACTTACTTGCAGTGGTTTACGTTAGAAATTGTTTGGAAGAAAATGTTACTTGTGGAAGAGTGTTTTTAAAGTGTACTGAAAATAATATCATTGGCTGTTGACAGCTCCACCGCCAGTGACCGACTTGCGCGTCGAGCAGTTGGACAACGATACGATCACAGCACTGTGGAACCACACCCAGACGTCAGAAGGAATATGCGACACCTCGAGCTATTACTGTTCGAAGCCAAGGACAGGAGCTCCAACCTCACGGCTGACGAGGATTGGCGTGACCCTTTAATTCGATAAATGTAGTGGTTCTTGACGAATATCAACACAGGTCCGACAACTTCCATTTTTCGGGTCTGTCAGAACTAGTAGGTAATAATACGAATGTTCTTTCTGATGGTTGCTAAAATTATTTTTCTTGAGTCGCGAACTATTTGCTTCTTAATTTGTGATATTAAAATTAAATGTTACATTAATTGTAAAATGTTGTGGGCAATGCAAACAAAAGGATGCGAAATAAAATCTGTTTTGTTTAAAAGACCGACAGAGTATTTATGTATCACACCACGATTACACTTCAAGAAATAAACTTGTCCTGCCATATTTCTTCCCGATCTCTATACCTCCATTTCCCAATCCATGTACCTCCATGTCCCCTCCATTATTTCCTACACACACACCTACACACCTAACACACATATACATATGTATATAATCACTCAAAGCATACTGAAATTTCCAGGTTATTGGAAGTTTGAGTTGGAAAATTATCAAATAAAGGATAATTCAGAAAAAAAAAATATTTCCGTTAAATATTTTTTTGTATAAAAGTACTTTTTAATTAGTAATAGAAATACACAGCATGGGACACTTACATTACATAAGTTTGTAAAGAAAACACTGGAAAGCACTATTACTTCACATGTCTGATAACAAGAGTATACATTTTACTTTTTCCTGAAAATGTATAGAAACTATATCAACGAAGCGTGAGAAAATAATTTTACCCTACCTACTTTCTTAACACTTCCATAAATTGGTATGTTGCGTTTATAAATACATTTTCCACGGTATTTGTGAGTAAATGTTTCAATCCAGCAACGTTTCTATTACGAATTATTTACGACACAAAAAATCTGCTTGCGTCTTATTCCGACGCAAGTTTTAAACAGGAATCCGTCAACGTGGCATTTTTCATATGATTCTCGTTTTGAATATGAATAATTTTACCACACTGTAGTACACAAGTAGTAATACTGGCTTTGTACTGAGTAGATATAAATATATGATGATAAAATGTCCACGTTTTTACAACCTGCATGTACGATCTAAACGAGTGCGAGAAAAAATATCTCATTACCTTCAGATGCTTTGTCAGAATGTTGGTTATTGAGGACAGCTTGGATAATTGAGAACTATAGCTGAAATAAGGGTCGACAGGTCTCCTGTGTTTTCTTTGAATGACCTAGTCGTTACTTCAACCATTTTTTGGCTACCTGTTTTCGAACGTCAGACTTGTAAATTTCTTAAATCATGGTTGAAGACAAGGCAGCCAACATCCAATAAGACATAACTGTTCCTGTCCTAGAAATTAATATAGCTTCAGTTTATGACCGTAAATTTCAAAACGTGATAAAACACTTCTAGCAATTAACATTTTAAAGTATGCCTATAAATAAATCAGGCTTTGTAAAACCAAGTGAATCTCGTTATTGGGTTGCCAACCAGGGGCGTTATTTGGGGCCACAGGGGGATGGGGCAAATGCCCCCCCCCCTGGAGTTAGAATTATATGTGTATTTTAAATTTAAATAATGCTAACTTAGGCACATAAAACTGAAGTTTTATTATTAAAGTATCTAATTTATACATGCTTAATTAATAAAATAGGTGCAACAAGGTCACGGTCGCCGGAAAAAAAAATCTTGCCCCCCCCCCTCCTCACCCTAGAAAAACCTGAAATGACGCCTCTGTTGCCAACTCAGCCTATTGCTTCAGTGTGACCTTAATCAATTAATATAAGCCTTAAAATAAAAGTAATTTAAAGTGCAAAACACAGTAAAATAGTATAATTAAAAAGAGTGTAACAAAAATAACAGTTTCAAATAAGAAAATTTTATTAAACAATGATTTTCGGATTATTGCTAACTGACGTTATAGAACCTCTCAAATTTTTACTGGTTAGACAAGTTATATTTGATTTACCCGTATTTGTCCTAGAACAAACAATACCTAACATACGAATTAGTAAACTATTAAAACTCGTTACAGAAGCTTGACATTGAAGAGGGACATGTAGAGATAATGTTCCCCTGCAAAGTGAAAATTATCCCCACAGAATTTGCGTTCACCTATTCCACAGTTTTATCCAATGAAGAATTCTACGTTAAATCACAGTGATTTAAAAAAAGTGTATTTTATAAATAGATATTAGTCGAATTTCATGTCGAAAATACATTTGTAGTGTTAAGTGTGATATTTTTATGCGCAATACTTCCAGCAGTTAATGTGGTAACGTTAACCCTACTATAGGGCAAGTGGCTTATTAAGAATATATTGGCAAGGGAAGATTTGCTCCGGTACTTGGGTCGCTATCAGCAATGTTGCAAAATTTGCAAGTGTAATTACAAATTTAAGTAAATGTACAGTGACAGATAATTTATGTACATAAAATTATGATTTCTCCTTGGAGGTGGCAGTTAAATTAAAAGTTTCAAATTACTTTGTTGTTAACATAAAAATAATTAAAGTTAGTGAGTTTTTTCTTTACTGAGACGTACAACATTGTATTTGTCTCCTTGCACACTGCAGCGCTATTAGGGGTAGAAATTTCCCTTTCCGTATTCGTCCACAAGAAATTTCCTTCCCAGCCTGTAGTAGATTTAACCTAAGCTGTAGATACTTGGATGTTACGAGCTTGTCTCCAGCCTAACGTTATCCTTCGCATACCAGATCTGTTTATAGAATATTACTATCCTTTGCTTTCTCCCTATGAAATGGAGCAAGGCAGTTCACTTGTAGTTCGTGTGTTTGTAGGGCCAGTTTATGAGAACATGAGGTCCTGCACCCTTTTAGTACTTGTTAAAAATTCACTTAAATATTTTTCTGTAAGGTTATAAACTGAAATGAATTGCGTAAACTTTCCCGTAATATTACCGTGAACGCAATACCTTCATAAAAAAGAAAACTAGCATAATTTAAAAAAAAATATTGAGTAATTCAATTGGATAACCATAGTTATTGTTTCACCAGATATGATAAGCATACTTTACGTTCAAATTATATTTAATAGCAACCATCGTGGTTTAATGGGAACATGACAAAAGCCAGTAAAGTTTCAACTATAAAACATTTGTATTTTTAATAAAAAAAGAAACGCCCCGTAGAATGTTAGGCCTGGGGCATATTACCCCTCTACCACGTTCCCCGGTGATTCCTAGACAAAGTCTCAGAAGTAACTACCATGGTTCCCTGGCTGACAGCATGCTTATACAGTTCCCCGAGCTTCACTGCCATGTGTATCTCACATATCATGATGCTGAAGCCCTTGTTGTAGTGTGCGAGGTGGCTGGTATCTATGGCGATGATGAGCTCTATGACATCGACCACAGGACCACGAAGTAGTCAATGATGCTCTTGGCTTCAGACGATATAACAGTAGCAGGGTAAACGTCTTTCAGAACTTTGTACATGTACGTTGCGTATCTTTCCTTCCTTTTGCGCGCCATCATCATCTTGTTCTCCGTCGAGACATCGTTTCTGGGCCTTGCCATCTTTCTTGGCTGTCTTGTCGCTTGTGTTGGGAGGCATGGAGTCGCTGCCACGAGTCAACTTTCCCCCCAACTAAAAACAAAATAATTTGCCAGAAAGCAACACAGGTTCCAGCTAAACTGTGAGGCAACATAGACCGCGGTCATGAAGAGAACAGATCTCCGGCGGAGAGGGAAGTACCGCTGGATGACGTAGCACTAGTCAAGGTTAGAGGAAAATATGGTAGACAAGAACAAGGCGAGATGACGCAGTCTGTGATACTTGCCTTGCAGGTAGACGTGCTGCGTGTTCTGCAAGCTGCAGTGAACTACGTTCCATGGATATAATCACCAGGTAGGCACTACACAGTTCTTACTAACTCATTGTTTTATAGTCGCCAAGTACGTTGCACAAAATAAAACTAGTTCGACAAAACCCGGAGGGTGCATGCATAAAATACAAAGGAGTTGGTTGCACGGGACTACGGCCATAGAGGATCAGGTCTGGATACTTGGAGTTGAAAACTGACCCTCATTATGACTGATTGGCGCCACTGACACTCTAGTGTTATTTTAGCATTACGTTAAATGGAACCACGAGGAGCAAGTTCATGTCATAGCCTCTAGGAGCACTGGTAGCTTGAATCTCTATGGCATTGTCGAAAGAACAGTTCATCGCTAGTGGCGCTTTCAGTCATAAAGGGATTAAATCAATAGCATTAGTTTATAGGCTACTGTCCACAATTGTATTTCTAAGACCGAGTTTCCTTATTGTAATGTTTCGCAGAGAGACTTTGTATCATTAGGATATCAAATTAAAATACGGCGTTGTTTCTTCGATGGAACATTTGTGAACAAATCTATGGATATATTTTTATACACTGCCTACGTGAACTAAGTGTTACGTAGATGTTTCGTAGGATGATAATAATGATAGTATATTATTACTGTTTTCACCAGGTGCCCTCTCAAAACTATATTTCACAGGGAAATAATGTAACATCACTAACATTTGTTTGTTTTGTCGTCGATGACAGCCTCCCAGTGTTTGTATGGCTTACTTATTATTACATATAAGGTTGCACATTTAGAAGGCTCAAGTTAAACTTTTTTTGATAATGGGGAAGATATGACCGTATGTTATTACGGCCTCAAGACTGTAGAAAAAGTCAGCACGAGGAAAATACTTTAACCAGGAAAAACAAAACAGTACACCTATTGTATAGTTTCTCGGAAAGTGATCATTTAAAAAGGTTACGATACGATGCAAAGATTTTTCCTGACCAAGATTGGCTATTTTCGAGAAATACTTTGAAATAATTTTAAAAACTTCTTTATGTATTATTACGTTATATGCACGTAAAATTCCGAGAATGTTGACGGTAAATATGAGGACGCGCCAAATATTATTTTATGTAACAGGTGGAAGGTTTAAAGTCTATATAATAAAGAGAAAAAAATTATAGTTCTACATTAACGATGCTCGTCACTAAACTATTCACAATTATATGTCTGTATGATACAGTGTTACTGCAGTCATAACTTGCAACTACATTTTGCTTGCATGAAAATATTTTTGCTTATGTCGTTTTTACATTAGCGCGTTAAAATAAAAATTTGCTCCCATATAATACATATAAATTATTATTTAGTTTAATTAAATAATTTACTTTGAAATAAAATACATGTTGGCCTTTAATGTATAGGATATTTAGCTAAATAAAAAATCTTATTTAACGTATTCTATAATTGACCAAACTTTCGTGCATTATCGCGAAGTTTTAAACTTCCAAATTATTTCATTGCGTTTTTTATACGTTTCTTGAACTAACCTGTGAAATGTATTTTCCTGCTATCCTTTAGAACTTCTTAATTTCAATACGTCATTTGGACTTCGGTGTTTGTACGCGTAAGTGACTTGCAAACTGTAAATCTGTCATATCGTTATGCAAAAAAATGATTGCCTAAAACATTTTAGTTCTATGAAACTGAAGTCACAAGCCACGTTGCACATAAAAAACAACCAAATATGAATATAAAATAATAATCATTTTAATTACTAGTGTTTTTAAGTTTATCAAGGTTTTGTGGGTAGTCCGTGATCTGCGCATTCGGGTGATGAGAATAGGTTTTGATACATTCGAAGCTGAGCAGTATGCCAACAGTCAAATAGATTTCTTTAATAAACCGAGAAGGCATAAAATGTGAATTATTATTGCTGCCATACAACTACAATTACTGTCTTATGTCGTATTCCATACAATCAGTTAAATGAAGTTCAACTGTTTAATGAAGTATATATTTTAAAACGGTTTTTAACTGCCAAAGATACCGGTGTACTGGATATAATTTTCCGCATTTGATGCACGGGGACAGGTAAACGGTAAAGTTTAGCTGACGATTTCGCTTCTATGGACATTGGACACCATTAGTTGTGATGTCACACGAGAGCAAAGTTGGTTTTGAAAGTTTAGCTTCGAAATATATATGTAGGTATTAGTTACCAGTTGACTAAATACATTCTTTTAGTAATTGCCCTTCTTTGAATTGCAAATGAATTGTACTATTCAAACGAGAACAAACATGCAAGTTTACCTTTAGATTAAGTAATCTCGTCACTACTTACATATAAATAACTCCGAGTTTGCTGCAATGTTATCGGTTAGGCTATGTTCATAACTTCTGTGATTTTGCTTGTTTCGAAAGACAATAGAATCTACCCATTTCTTCTTAGGGATGTTAAATTATATCTTTGTTAAACATGAGCCGAGAATATTTCTGTTTGGCCGCCGTGTGACGTCACACAAATGGTGTCCATTCGCGACGTGCAAACACGGGTGCAGTGTTTTAGTTTTACAATTTTCCTATTGGACATTAAGAGTCAACATTATAATTCCATTTCTGGAAAGTTTGTAGTAAAATCCTGAGTATGCTTCTTGTGTTGAGTTTTACGAATCCAGTAGTTAGCCTATTTTTGTACTAAAAGTATTTTGAGGTGCTCCAAAATCATGTTTCTAATAAGCATGGTGCAATTCAAAAATAGGTTTGACCGTATTTTCTATTCACAGACAAACGGATTAGGGAATACGTTGAGCGGTTTCGCGTATAAAAGAAGAAACATGGCACGCTACGACACCGTCTGCCCAAGTTGTCGTGGGATGTACAGAGCTTGAGAAGTGAAGTGAAGAGATTGTGTCCAGCACTCAACATAGGGCCTATAGGTCTTAGCACTGGCGAGGGATGACATGATGTAAGTATGGAGCAGTGCCGGAATGAAGGTGCAGGGGAAACTGAAGATCCCTAGTCATTGTCCGGCTAGATTCCCAATGCGAAAATCAGGGGAACGACCCCGCCGGGAATCGGACCCGGATCGCCATGGTGGGAGGCGAGTGCTCTAGCCACTAGGCCAACCACGACCCCATAGCTTCAGTAGTTACAAGGTTACTAGACAACTGCTCAGCTTGTATAAGTAACATAGACTTAGGACTTTCACACAATGTTACGTGTACCCATTTCAGTAAATCCATGCCTTTCTACAGTTTTTATTTTTAAGCTGCTAAATGGCTCTTTTTTTGTATTTAAGTCTTAGTGCAGAATATTTAAAAAGTATAGGCATGTAAAAGAGAAGACTGTACGCCAGTGAGTGACTTGAGCCTAGAGGCTAGGGTAAGATATGACGCGCGGGCTGTATCGCCCTTACAGCTTCCGCAATTATAAAGCTGGAACGCGCAAAATTCGTTCACGCAGACGGCCAACTTAAGGCCACGAGTTCTTATTTATACTTTTTATTCGAGTTTCAGTATTTCTTAAATCCTGAAAGGGAGCGGATGTCACAAAACCGTTACATAGAAATGTTGGAAGTAGTTGTACTACGTAGTTTCATTTTTTTTTTTTTTCAAAATGTTTTATGAGTAATTTTGGCTAGTTATTGACTGAATTAAAATGTCTTAAAATCAATAACTAGCCAAAATTATAATAACTTGTGTTTCGAAAAATCACGCTACATAGTAAAAACCTTGTAATATTTATATGTAACGGTTTTGTGATATCTGCCCGTTTTCAGGATTTAAAAATAAAGTTACTAAAATTGTATAAATAGGACACGTGGCCTCAAGTAAGCATTGTCTTCACGACTGAACGGTTTTGCGTGGACAACATTATACACTATATAGTTCATTTTTGTGTAGTTATTAAGAAAATATAACTTATTTCTTGTAAATTAATTGGGTTTTGTGTTTTTGAAAGTTTACAATATGTGATTTAATAACAAGGTCATAATATATAACAAAGAAAACTCATGAGATTGTAGTAAGCTTCCTTAGATGACAACACATGCGATGTTCCGTGAATTAATTTCCTTGTTGAGACCAGTCTCTCTCTCTTTTTTTTATTGTATTTTCTCGTTCATTTTTGTGTTAATATTTACGCATCTGATCTAGTTGTTTTTTTCTTCTGTGAATTAAGTAACGTCATTCTGGACAGTACTACATTCCTGTCCGGAATTGTATTTTGTGATTTTTTTTTTTCTGTTTTACGTTTTTTTTGCCGCTTTCTGGATACAATAATATTCCCTTCCCGAATAGTTAGTTATTTATAGTTTTTATTATACAATACTAGGGTTTATTTTCGTTGTCTTTTGTTTGGTTTTCTGCAACTCGACAACATCGGCTCACAAGGGCGCACGTCCATTAAAACGGTTAATTTCACAATATACTATCTAATTTTATCTAAGTAAGATATTCGATATCGAAGCCAGCCAATGAATACTTTTGGTACTTTGGAGAGTTTCGGCTATAAAAAATGTGGGGTTATTGAGTTTATTGAGTGTTGGTGGTGTGAGTT
Source organism: Medauroidea extradentata (assembly GCA_003012365.1). Taxonomy (NCBI): domain Eukaryota; kingdom Metazoa; phylum Arthropoda; class Insecta; order Phasmatodea; family Phasmatidae; genus Medauroidea; species Medauroidea extradentata. The sequence continues at coordinate 17,775 of PNEQ01099713.1, read as the reverse complement.
TAATTTAAGTAAAAAATTTCATAGATATACACAGTTACATAAAAACTATATTTTACACAAATATGTTTAACTCTTACTATATATACTTAAAACACTTCTGAAAACCAAAATGTAATCTTACAAACTCACTATATGTTTCAGTGTGATAACGTAATTCTGAGTATAATATCAGTAACAAAGTAATCCAGAAATAGTTTCAATGATTAATATTCGGCTATAAATTGTTCAATGGGAAGGTAACATTGCAAAGTCTCTACTTGCAACAACCTCAATAATTACACTCTTGAAGCACTTGTATGTAGTAATTTCAACACTCCATGCGTTTGTGCTGATCCTGACTCCGCGTGCGTGCATACACACACTGTTACCAACTTATCTAGCACTCAACACACGTACAACCCATACATTTTACTTAACTTCTATTACGTGAACTTAAGGAACCTATTTCGTCAGTTTAAACTTTAATAATGACACGTGCGTACTGTTTGTACAACTAGATTCACATAAATAATTTTGAAGATTGTTAAAAATTTATCTGGAGCTAATCCTTCACTTGCATGGAATTTACATATTCCATACACTTGTGGGATACTATGTATGTATATGTGTGTATATTTAATTAAACAGAGTTTTTGTATGTTCCAATATGTCGACGTCAGTAATATTGCGCTAGGGTTGAACTACCACCCCGCCACTCACCTTCTGACTGTCATAACAAGAGAGCAACAACAATATTACGTTGCCTACTATATCTTCTAGGTCGTCAGTTGAGGACACGGTCGTAGAAGAACAGGCCTGGATACTCGCCTATCTATCAATGTATTTTGCTTGACCACCTTGTTGTTTGGCTGCAGTTCACCAAGCTACCGAGAGTGTTGTGCATCTTTGGCGCTGCAGTCAGGACGGTCGGGCTCAAACTCCACCCACTTTTTTTCCATTGTTAACATTATAAAGTAAGTAAAGATTACTGGGATCTTGTGAGCAAAGGAAGTATTTCATAAATCGATAATAATATACGTTTTAATAAATTGTTTATCTTAGTGGGAGGGAAGAGGGCGGAGTTTGAGCCCGACCGCCCTGATTGCAGCGCCGAAGACGTACATCACTCTCGTAAACTTGGCGAACTGCAGCCAAACAACAATTCGGTCAAGTTTCCCACTATAACAGTTTTACTGTGAAGGGAATTATTTAAATTAGGCCTACTGTTTTTTACAAATACACCTACTTCTAAACTTATTTGGAAAATCGTTAGCCTACTTAAGATGTAATTTCTCTGTTGTGTTGGCAATGCCATAGTTTGTAGAACTGTAGATGTATTTAATATGCTCGTGAATATCAGTTGTCCAATTAGTGTAACAGTGCGATATTATTTACTGATGTTTGTTTTCAGCCAACATAGAGAAGCTAAAGTTGTAAATTTACTCGTTGCTTAATATTTACTGCATCACGTATTACATTCTCCCTAGCTGTTGCATTACTTAATCTCTATGTTTTCAGATTGTTCTGCGCAGTTCACTCTCTAACAATGATTCACACACTCCTGCTCTTGATGGCGACATCTACCCTTGGCTGTGGTACGTAAATTAATTTTAACTTTTGTATTTAAAAAATGTGTTTTTAAATAATGTAAATGTGTATCAGTATTGTACAAAATAATCCTAACTGCTCTAAATTATTGTATTAAACCGTTTTAACTGTTGTAGATTTTCACCAATATATGTTTTGTTATATTGTACAAGTGTACTTTATTTATATTCTGTTTCAATTTCTGTTTGGCATATTCTTTACTGAAATACAATGTGTAAGTTGAAGATATTAATGCAGAACTCCAAGATGCAAGTTATTCATTATTAATGTGTTCAAAATATTTCACTGATGTAAATGTATTTTCAAAAGGGTAAACCTTTACGATGGTATTAGGATGAAATATTATCTCCAAGGAGTCATAACATCTGCATGTTTTCTTTGTAACTGTATTGTATAAAGCCTACAGTGGATTATCAACTTACACCATAGATAGTATAGTGATACAATAGCTTTCTCTAATAGGCTTCACTAAATTTGGCAGTTCAGTTTGTGAAACGATATATAGCTAGTTGGCTAAACTCACATTCCATTGTGCCTTAATTCAACGAGTTTATAACTAGGACCTTTAAGATGTATCAACGTTCGAAACCCTACCAGATATGAAACCTACAGTAAAATTACTTAGTTTTTAAGCTATGATCTATAACTACAGCAATAGAGTTTAATATGAATATTGTAGTTCACAATAATAACGTTGAAACTTTAAGTTTTCTCACATGAGTTGTTTGTGTGTCTTCAGATCAAGAAACTATGTATAATAACCCTATACTATCAATAAGAACATTTTCGATAGACCCAGAAAGTTGGGTCCCACCACCCACCGAAGGCATGGAGTGTATACGAGGGTACAGTAACTGCTGGGCTCCAGGCAGCAGCCGTGCAGGTTGTACCTACGAGTACTCTACTACAGACCTGGATATCTGCAGTCGGCATAGTCTTAGTATTGTCGCCATACAAGATGATAACTCCACATCTGAACCGGTGTCTGCTAAATTCGCTAATTACGGTAAGGTTTAGAAACGTTCCATACATTTATGTCATCATAGTTGTATATAAGCAAGCACAATATGAGATATGCATTAATATTAATATAAAAAGAGAGACTGATTAAAGTACAAAACATAAATATATCTTTTTTTAGGTAGTTATGTAGGTTTTTCTCAAATCACTGCTGGGTTACTAACATTTTGCTGGCCTATTGAATATTTTCCCAGAATGTGTTTTTAAAATTTTCTGTTTACTATTATTGATAGGTACATAATATCTTAATTCATTTGTGTGAACTATACCACAAGATAAGTTGTCGCACTGTTCATAAATATACAAAATACTGCTTATATTCAAATTTAAAATTTTTAGTGTGTAAGCATGCTCATTTCAAATTCATATTTATGAATTACAGTATTTTAAATAACTATGTAAAAATAATATTAATAAGCTTCGGTGGTCAGTTTGCTCCATTTACAAGCTGTATAACAATATTTTATGAATAAACTAATATCTCATTTAATAAAACTGAAACTTTCGAGAGACCATTCATGTCTAATGTGTTAGACGAAGCATTGATATTATAAGAAATTATTTAACTGGTTTTAGTTTTTTAAGTGTCACCGAAGTATTCTGATTAAGAATGCGGCTTACATGTCTAAATGTATTTATAACATGTCCCACATAACGAAGATAGTGAGATTTTATTGCGTAAATGGAATTTTATCATTCTTCCTTTTCCCTGTGATATTTTGGTCAGCGCTTAGCATCGAGGTTTCAGCATTCCTTTTCCTTGTGTTGCAACACGCAATTTGTAAGTAAAGTTTTTGTAATTGTTTGTTGTTCTTGTAAATGACTTGCTGAAATATATATGTAACAAAGGCCACATTAATTTTTTTTACATAATTTGTTAAACAACGTAAACTACGAAAATTCTTTACAGAGGTTATTGAATAACGAACTAACATTTTATGAAGTTCGCGATCGTAAGTCGTGTCATTATTGTACTGCTAGAAGAAGCGTAAAGTTATTCCATTAGTTAATGAACACATTTTAAAGAGAGCATAGTATTTTACAGTTTTTCTAGAGCTCGGATGTAAATCGGTGAGATATATTTACATTCAAGTCGACCTAGTGTTGATTTTAAGCATTTCCAAACAACAGATATATATATATTTAACTTTTACAAAAGAAATTAATACTTTTTTTTTTTTAACCTCGAATGTACGGACAGTAAATAGTCGCGCGAGTAAAGTATTTCTCTTTTACCTATTGTTTCAAAATAATGATACTGTGTCGTTATATTCCCAATATCGATTAGTTTGTGGTTGAAAAATTAAATAGATTCACGTAAATGCAATAAAAATTAAATAATTTATAAATAATCTTATAATAAAGGTCCCGAAAAAATTGGGGTTGGAATTCGAACATGAAGACTCCATAACTCAACATTTAAAGGCATCATTAATGACTATAATTTAATTTTAATTCTACCTTGCGACAATAAGTTACATGCCACTAACTTTATATCTGTACTTTCAGTAAGTCGTCACATAATCTGCAATTTCATGGAAACTCAGTTATATAATAAAACTGAAAGAGCGGGCGCAGAGATGGGGAAGACTCTAAAGACCTTGACAAAAATTATAAGTGACCTTAAAATATAAATTCTCAAAATTTTTCGAAATGTTTATAATATTTTCAAATTTTTCACCCATACAGGTTACCCAAAAATAAGTGTAGGTAAAGAGCACTGCCAACTGCGCTGTCAATATTACCACTGATTGATAAACTTCAAGATGGCGGCCGTACACGCAAGTCTAGTGTGAGCTCGCGTTCTCATTTTATTGAGTCGTCACATTTTTTTCACAGCGTCATTCTTCCACCCCCCCCCCCAAAAAAAGTTTCAATAACAACGTAAATAATAATTCTTAACATTTGGCCCAACTTTATCACGAATTTGAACTCTCGCTTTCGGGTTCAGGCTAAAGGTAGTTCCTATTTTGTAAATTAAAAACAAAATGGATAATTTTGCGTGTTTGCAGCAGTTCCACCATCCTGTATACTCTTAGTTATCCTAGCAGTCATGCATTTAATACTGTGTGTATGGGCAACAATTTTTGTAACTCGAGATAATATATTGCTGGTTATGAGCATACACAAGTGTGAATTTGAGTGTGACACATTTCCGTCAGTTAAAGTCTCATGGTATCATTCCGATGAAGTTAATGTATTCTGTGTTAAAACCTTGGGCGAATTTGAAGCTCGAAGGCAGTGTGTCGATTTGCCCGGAGAGCGGAATTCTGACCTATATATCTCTTTCTTTATTTATTTCGTGCTTTTGTGACAGGTAACACTTTTTGACTCTCTCAGTTACCCAAACGGAATATAAAAAAAAAATAGAGTACTAACTTTTAATGTCTTTCTCTCGCACTATCTGTCAATCGCTGTGTATAGTTGCGTTGATGGTATTCTGTATGACGGTGAACACGTACATTTTCCAAACAATCTTATGTCCACGAAATAACACTCTCGAGATGTTTAGACACACTGGTTTATAGTGAAAGTAATTCTGCAACACTTCGTTTCAATGCCTTACAGCTCTGCTACGTGGTTATTGGCCGAGGCGTCGCGCATATATCTCTGCCAACAACGTCACTGTGGAACCACACGCCTGTGATGTGCTGATAGGACCATGAGATGCTGAGAGTTAGAAACATCCTATCACAGACATTGGAGCAGATCTGCAGATGTGCTCACAAGACATTGAAACAAGGGTGTGCACAATTCTTTTCACCAAAAGTCAGTTACTCTAAATATGTAAAGAATAAAAAAAACAGTGAAATGTTGTAAAAACATTATGTCTTTACGTTATTGTCAGCTATAAAATTAATTATGTAAATTGTAATGAGTAAAAAATGTATATACTATAATTAGCGTTAATTTTCAGCACGTATAGTTATTTATATTTTTAAAAACTTATATATGCTTCTTTCGCTGAGTTTATTTGCAAGAGAAGAAAAGACAGAGAAAGCCAGAGCACAAGTGAATACTCTTAAGTAATGAGAAAAAAATGTTGTAGGAATCATCTTTTAAAATTGATATTCGGTGTTAATATTACACTATTGCAGAAAAATACAAGATTACAGTAACATAAGGTTCTTGCACGACTATGACAACGTAACGATAATATGAATATATCCGGAAATTTGTCGGGTTCGTCGACCAGCTAACTGCACTCTAAAGTTCTGTGTACACTCTGTTCTCAGTTACCTGTACATTGTCTGCTGCTCCGGTGAGTGTACAGTTGTACATCTGGAAAGGTAGCGCGGGAGTCTGTGAGTGTTTTATCCAGGTTTGATAATGATTTACAGTCCCCAAGTAAGAGTTATATTACTTCCGACTTTATCTCAAAAGTATTGAACGTGTACAGGACTTTGAAAACTAACGTCTTTGCAGATCAATTCGTGAAATTGCGGGGTTTCTTGTAATATGTATTCGTTGAAGCATAACTGAACGCTCTAAAATTTATATAATTAATACTGAAGAAACTAAATGTAACAGTGAGCAATCTATATAGCTGTCTAAAATTATGTTGATTTTTTTTACAGCGCCGGGCCTTGTAATCGACAGTCTTACCACAGTCAACGAACAAGACGAGAACTTTGATGAAGGGCTGTGGAAAAAAGTTCTGACGCCCATAATTGGATGTGCTGATCAGATTAAGACATCTCCCTGTGACAAACACAGGACAGACTGCGACAGATTACGACTAATTAAATATTACTGGTCAAAGTCTCCGGTTAAAAGGCATGACTGCACTGGGTACTTTATCAATTTAATGGCTTTGGACCTCAATCAAATGATGGCTGACAACTTTAATTTCACTCTCTTAAGAAAGAAACTGGGTAAGTTCTGAATATGAATACGTTTACGAACTACCATAATTTATTGAATTTGACAACAATTATCATAATATAAATAAAACAAAATAATTAATGTGAATTAATTTTGTTACACCTAAACAATTGAAGGATGACAAAATACAGGACAGTTCAATGTTTAAGGTGCACGTTGTCTTCGAAGTAGGGAAAATCACTTTGATTAAACCGAGATTGTGCCTGTCCTCAAATCACTTGCGCAACCCTAAAAGTCCCACTAGGAATTCCCTCAAATCATTTGGCCAGCTAGATCAACCAACTTGTCTTTCATTGTGTTTATAGCCCAGATATAATTATTGTCCAACTGAAACACTAAGTCCAACATGTATTTCGAAGGAGTACGTCCTATGCCTTGAGATTGTTGTTGCCGTTAGATGACGTTCCATTCCTGCTGCAAGTATAGTTCATCACAGCAGTAGAGTTTATGCTTAGTGAAAAATGGAAGTAAAATTACATCATCTTGTGGAAGATGTCTTTATATTTTGTTTTCCTTTATTTCCAGACTAGACTGCTGATTCAGACTATAAGACTGTATGTTTAACTATTTATTCTATGTAACTTATATTTATTTTATGCTGTCAGTGATATTATAGATTAGTAATTAGATACATATTTACAACAGCTGTATGATCATGATTTGAGCCAATTAAATCTTTGTTAAATATTGTTTCATAATGTTTTGTTGTTTAAATGTGTATACCTACTAGATTCTCATAAATTAATTTCTTAGAATTAAATTACACATTGCGTACGCATAAAACATTTCATTGTCATGTTTTGAGTTGTTATTCAGTAAATGGATTAATTTCTTTAAAAATTTAACTACTCTATTGTTAAAAATGCATGATATATAGTTTTAAAATGCATTAATCTATTACGAATACATTTCTAACGGTATTTCATAAATGCCAAATTAGATATGTGTAAAATACTGACGTCATTAAAATACATTTTTTATACTTTAATTCTGTTAACTTAGTTCATAAATATTTGCCGGTTAAACTATTTGCAAGCAGGTTAATTTTTACTCTTCCGACAAAGTGACTCAGTTAATACAACCCGTACATTTCGTTTGAGAAAATAGTGTAAAATAAACTATTTCTTTACTAGCATTAAACAGTTATTTCTCTAAGAGTATTAAGCAAGTACATCCTTCATCCAGTGAAGTTTTCTTACAGTTTTATGGAATTAAAAAGTTTTGAAACTATCATAATTTTTATCAGTAACGTACTTCCGTTAGATTCAGAGGAGATATCACCGATACTCTTAATTGTTTAATAAGATTTTATTTGTTCGACAAGCGGATTATTTCCTAGACATTCATTGTGACTATTTTTTGCTGTAGTAAAATTTTTTTAACTTTCGCAGTTTTTGTAAAATGGCATGTCTAAGTCCATATTTGCATTAAACGCGTTTATGCCAGAGAGGCATGTGAACTTCCTTACCGAAATGAAATAATACACGCTGGAGAACGGTGTGTCGGGCTACGTCAAGACTTGTACAAAAATTGCACTGAATTTTGTATATTAATTTTATAAACAATCAGTGCGGTTTTGTACATGTCTTAACATAGCCCGTGACGCTGTTTTTATTGCAAGTTATTTCAATTCATTAAGTCTGTTGGTATGCCATTCTGGCATGAAAGTCTTTTTATGTTAAATTGTACTTTACACGCCACTGTTCAAAACTGTGAAAGCTATAAAATAATCTCTTCAGTAAAAAATAGCTGCAATGTATGTCTACAAAAAGAAACCGTGTTTCGTACAAATGTGGTGTGAACTGAATGCACTGAACTTAAAAAATAACACTGTAAAAGAGTCGCAAATACAAAAATTATCTGAAATCACAAACCAAATTAATATTGCAAAATCTTTATTTTGCTTTAAAAGCCTTTATATCTTTCTTTTTTTTCTGAAAAAATTATACGTTATTCTAAGATTGGATTGTACTTGCAGGTGAAGCATATAACCGTGTAGGTGGTCCAGAACAAGTGTTGTCTTCTATTACGTTGGCTTGGTCGACCTCGCTACCAAACAACCAGTGCATGTCAGCCTACAACGTGTGCTGGAGGAAGAATCACGCACCATACGTCGGTTGTCGAAGAGACCCACAAGTAATTAATCTCTTCGAAGCTAATATGAAACTTACAGTTAATGCCGCAATTAAAGAAGCGTATGCTATTCTACCGAGAAACAGCATTGTATAAAGCATGTTCCTCAATCTGAAATATTATAACTACACCGTATGACTGAAATAAAAACGTGTAATTAACTCACCTCTGCGTCTGCGTAAGAGATTTTCCAACATCCTAATTCCACCCCTACTGAGGGTATTAACCGTGGCAATTCTGAATTAAGTGTTTTACTATCAACAATAAATAGCCAATATACAAATGAAGTGTACTGAAAAATAATGAGTGAAAAAGAGGACTCGAGAGCGCAGTTAGAGTATAGTTTTTTTATTATATTTCGCGGCCGTAATATAAATAACAAGTTATATTTGAATGAGCTGTGCTGTTGGAGTGCATGACTGGGTGTTTAGTTTTTGGACAGAGTCCATTGCGATGCAGATGTCTGTCAAAGAAAACTGTCTGTGTTTTTGTTTTTCTGTCCCGTGTCTGTTAAACTACTGTATTTGGTTTCGTTTCATCGTCGTGTCGTATTTTTGTGGTTCTTATGTTCAATGTGTTTGTAATTTTGCCAAAGCAGGCCTCAAACCCATGCATTCCCACTTGGTGGTATCTGTTTAGTTCTTTGTTATTTTCTTATTTTGTTGTCTGTTATTTACCCGACCGGATTTTATGTATGGAATTTTATGTTGTCTACATATCTTGTTGACTAAATTATACCCTGCTTGTTTTATGTTTTCCTATTCTCTTAACTTTTCTTTGACATATGTCAGCATCGCAAAAGAGTATGTAAAAAAACTACATCCATCCATGCACTCCAGTAGCCTAACTCGTTCAAATATCGGATGTTATTTAAATTACGGCCGTGAAATACAATAAAAATAATAATATAACTGAGCACTCATCATACCCTACTTTCCACTTATTTTTCAGCTTTTCGTCAAAAAGTTTTAGAACATAATTGACTTATTCAATTCAGTAAACTATGTGTGTGTGTATATATATATATATACACATACATATGTAGGATGTTCCAGGAGTAGACGTCAATAAAGAGGCGGGTGATAGAGGGGCCCAAGACCCAAGTAAACCAAACTTGTACAACTGATTCGCAAACGTCTAAAAGTTAGAAATTTTTAAAGAAAATTTGGCTTTACTCTACCTTGAACTAAACATTTACTGATTGTGGTAAAAGTAATGGTCCATGTGGAACGAAATTTGTATACATCAAAGGTGATTAGTATCGTCACATTAAAAAACACATTTCACGTCACTGAGAGTACAGCTTCGTGGTGTAAAAAAATCACTTTCACAAAAGTTGTGTTTGGTTCGGAAAGATGCCTCCAGTTTGTACGAGGTAAGAAATAAATATTAATGGGTCACATAAATGATCACCCGCCATTTGAAAAACTACCCCATAGTATTGCCAATTAATTATTAAAAGCAATATTTTAAATTAACAAACGTCGATGCAGTAAATGTGAAAACATAACGTAATGCAGCAGATTTACACAATGTAAAAATCAGCAATAAGTTTGAAATTAGTATGTGGGTTAATAAATAAACGTTAAGTTCATTGAAATTAAATTATTCCACAGTGTTTGAAATTATTAAAATATGTTTTGAATGCAATATGTTTAATTTGTGAGGATAAAATGAAATGTTACTAATAAAAAAATGGTAAGAGTAATTTATTTTACTAAACCAAATTTATTATATCGAAATATAAAGTTAAGATAAACGAAATACATCACTAGATACCCTTACATTGTTGCTGCTTCATATCCACATCATACTTGTTCGTTACACGAACGTATGACGTTTAGTTTCCATAAAATCTGGCACTATGATCACCGATGTGGAAAGTAGGCTCAAAAATGAAAAATTCTATATTTGTTAAAAATTATTAATCTGCATTTAATTCTTGAAACTGTAATCAGTATTCACGCCTACGCCTAATCATCACTTGATAATTGTTACTGTAGTTGACAACTATATTGTTTAAAGACAAATGCTTGTGAAGAAACTTTACGCTGTTGTTTTGGATAAATCAAGTTGTCTAACCATAGCCATTGGTAGTAGGAATTTTCTGAATAAACGGCAAACAACGAAATTGCTGTCTCTTAACATTCAAGATAATTTGCCTTTTTCCTGACGCTATGATTTATGATTATTTTGTTATTTTATATTCACTGTCGTCCTAACATTTTGCACTCAATAATTTATCGCTATTATTTTAAGTTTTGCAAGTAAAAAATCCGCTATTGTAATATAGGATTCGACCTATACTACAGATATCGTATTAAATCATTTTGTGGTTGTCTGCAGGCCAGTTCGCATATCTTTTTTTGTATTTATCTTTGGCCATAGACATACCGAGCCACGAAGTTTTATAAACATTGTGCTTTGTTTTTATGACTGTATACATGGAGGTATTAGTCTATGGAGTGGCATCTGCCGTACATTTCAATAGTAATCGTGTGAAGCCAATCATTTTCGAACATTTTCGAACTGCGCATGCGCAGGACGTTATTTTTCATGAGTCGCCATATTTTGGGTGGCAAAACAATAGCAGAAAGCAATGTAAATATGTAATTTTCTTATTAAATTCGCGCAAATTCTCT
>PNEQ01099706.1:0-27342 GCA_003012365.1 Medauroidea extradentata | reverse complement strand
TATATGCTTCAAGCCGTAGACGGTGACGTGTAGTTTTAATGAGATTTTTTCCATTTCATTATATTTACTGGTTTTCAAGTTTTGTATGAAGTAAAAATATGCAAATTTTGACTTTGAAGTGACATTACGGGAAAACTAGATGAGCTAATTTTTTTCCGTTAGATATTAATGTTCTCTGAAGTAATGTCTACAAAACTAATACTATTTTATACAAATATAAAATTATGAATTTTTCCCCACTTGAACGCCCTTAAGGGGGAGTGATAGGAAATTTTATTGTATTTTCTGTTTTTGAACAATAACATTAATTCAAACTGTATTATCAAAATCTTCTCTTCGACAAAGCGTAGGATACATTCTTAGCAAACCTCTGGACATAAGTAATAACGGAATATTTCAGTAATTTGTCATGCAAAATCACTGCAAGAGAATTGTTTAATGTAAACCTATAATTATCTTGCAATGATTCTGCATGACAAATTAATGAAAGATTCTATTGCTATTAATATCAAGAAGTTTATCAAGAATATATCCTATGCTTTGTCGAAGAGAAAATTTTGACAGTACAATTTGAATAAATGTTACGAATAAAAAATACCATGCTTAGTAGAAACGTGATTTTCGGGCCTCTCTAAACAGCTAAAAACCGACTCTTACACACTTCAGAATTCAAGAAAAAACGAACCGGATTTGAGAAACACAAATATATAAATGTGTGTTGGAGTTTAAACCATACTTTCCAGGAATACAACGACATTGTTAGTGCTTAAAATCTAAAAGGGAAAAAGAATACGATAATGCGAAAGCTGTACACGACAGCTGATTGCTGACACGTAACGAAGAATATCCAGAGAGCCACCTTAACTTATCTACCTTCGACGCCATTTGCATGTTGACAACGATGTTTTTTTACGCTCTTTCCTATGATTCGTGGCCTTTGGAACATCTAATTAAGTATTTCTTAGCCTATGAAACCAGTTACGTTCTCTTGTGTTTTAATGGTCGCAGTAATTTAGAGAATAGGGTTTTTGTGGGACAACCTCGTCAGCATCGGTGGTTCAGTGGTAGAATGCTCGCCTGCCACGCGGGCGGCCCGGGTTCGATTCCCGGCCGATGCACATTTTTCACAATTATTTTTAGTACTATTTTTTAAATGTTAACGCGTGTGTCTTTAAAAGCAAGAGTGTACCGTTTCATGTTTTGAAAGGCATTTGAAGTAGCTATTAAACTGCCGTTTTGCCACCGTACAATTTTTTCCTTTCTGTGCAACATTCTTGTGTGTTTTCTATGTATTTTATTGAAAGTTGATGGATGACCAGATGTTCAGTCGGATTCATCGTCTCCTTAAGAGGAGTCCTTCGCGGTGTCGAATTTCCACCTTTGACGCGTGGGAACAGCGTAGTGATAAGAGCCAGTGTCCCACGCTTGACGAGAAGCATATCGCCTCTATTCGCAGCGCGCCAAACTGGCGTGCAAGGTTTCCGTTGTAGTCTTTTTACTACGGGACTTTAAGCGGTGACCACAATATTTTATTTTGGAACAGTTTGAAGTAAAGACCAACGCATGCTTCTCGTTTTGCACTTTACGAATTCAGGTAATATTTTCGGAGTTACAACAGTCTAAAAAACCCGTTTTTAGCCATTTTGAAAGGCCCGAATATCATGTTTCTAACAAGCGTGCTGAATTTTTGAAAAAATAGAAGCATGGTTTCAAGTGCGTGTTCTTTTCGTAGGTAAACATAATATGAATAAGTTAAGCGGTTTTGCGTAAAAATGTATGCGCGTGACACGCTGCAACGCCGTCCATGCGCCAGTCGAGGACTCCTCTTAAAGTACTTGAATATTTTATAGTAATTAAAGTATTTTGAATTTAATGAATCTATTACCGTTATTCTTGAATTATCTCATTTTTAATGTTGGCCCTAAGCAAAAAGCATACGTAGATAAATAAAACTGAACAAAAATCAATACACATATGTAAATTTATGTTCATTTAAAAAAATGATGGAAATTGATACACCGACAGCAAGATTGTTGGGTGGACAATAATCAGATTAAAAGTGGAAGTTGTACTACGAAACTTTCTTCCCAAGGGAAAAGCATAGCCAAAAATTGTAAGTTCTATAATTCTTAAAAACCAATTGATGACTACAATGTAATTAAAAATTAATTTTAAATAATAATTCGTTGAAGATATACTTTAGTATGTTTAACCATTTCATATATACTTGTTGCGGTCTATAAATATAGTGCGAAGTATAGAAGATTCTATTTCCATGACTGTAGAGCAAAATATTAAAATTTATAATGTTTTCTGTTAAATCACTTTACACTTATATATTTTTATTTAAGATAATGGTGTAATTGTAAATACACAAATACTAATGTAATCAAGGGAAATGAGTTTCCAAAGTAGGCCTACTTATCGATGATGTCCATTTTTGTTTAAATTACTTAGTTGTTTTTTTTTAATCTATCTTTGAAACACTAGTCTAGTGTGAACTGCAAATTAGTATCAAATGTTCTAGGACGGTGTATAACGTATCGTCGCACTTCTCTGGTACCAGCACGTTAGGAAGTTGATTTAATATTTTATTAGAATGAACGATTCATATGCATTTGGGTTAGTGCTCTCAGTTTATATTTTAAAAAGAAAGAGTTAATTAAACAACTTAGTTTTATTTTCCCGTGACTTGGAACCTTGAACGCATATTACACGAGTGGATTATTTTGCCAAAAATCCGAATACGATAGAAGTATCCGCATTCGATCTGAGTAACCGAATTGCGTATCAGCATCTAAAAGTGAAGTTATGCCAACAAATAACTCAAAACGAATTAAACGCTAAGTATCTTGACATTATATTAGAACGTCCATTAAAGTTAAAAAAAAATATTGAAAACACAAGTAAAAACTCAAAACATGGAACTACACAATAAAGAAGTTAGCCAAGCACTACATGAGTTAATGACACACCTTCACTGCACAACTGTCCTCATAACGGTTTACCCTATGGCTGAATATTGTGCCCAAGTGTGGCACAAAATGTCGGTCATGTGTACGAATGCAAGCGTGAGAACCGTAACAGCCCCACAGCCCTTGTCACCAGATTACATACGATCATCAACATATTACCTCCAAAACTAAGACGATAGAACGCAACGGTACGAGAGGGGAGAAAGTTACACCAACATAACCCTATAGAGGATCTCCTAATCAATGACGTGCCTACTTAAACGATCTACAACCCCCCCCCCCAAAAAAAAAACACTACAAATTGACTTAAGTCGAGAAACCCAATTAGGTATGGGGTAACTAAGTTCAAAACTAAGGAAAAATGGTGTTAAGGCTGGAACCCTGAACTTGTGAAATACCAAGGTATTTAAATGTGTTTCCAGGTTTTCACCTGAAGAGGTACCAGCAGAGGGTCTAGGCTAAACAAAGCCGCCTAAGAGCAGGCAACACCAGATATTATAATATGAAAGTGAAGACTTCGTGATTCTCCTGCTATGACGGCAGGTCTTCTTCACAGACCGTCGAACAAATTTTTAAAGAATGACCTTTATGGTAGTATAATGGACCATCCCACGGCGTTTATCCAAGCTGAACATTATTAATATAATCATTTCATTAACTTGGCAGGTGAAATCGTTGAAATGAAAATACGTTTTATTAAAAATCAGTCTTCTGCAAACAACCTCAAGACCAGTGAATAAAAGCATTTAATGGATGTTATGTTTAACTTGTCCGCAAGTGACAAGGGGTACCGTAAACCGGGGTTACTTTGACCTTGTGGGGTAACTTTGCCCACTCAAAATGTTGGCATTTACGTCGTTTAGTGAAAAAGTATCAAACATTAACTATTTGTATCTAAAGGAATTCTTTAAATTGGTAGGTTCCAGTTAACTATTTGGTTTTTAAAAGTCCCGAAAACTAATATTTTCACTAGTCAAAGTAACCCCGAAAATTGACAATGTAACCCCGGTTTTCGGTACAAAAAAATAAATTAGAAGCAAATGTTAGATAATGAATTCAATGCAAGATGACGGAGGAAGTGTACGTGTTGAGTATGTGTGTATGTGAGTGTGGGAGGGAGGGAGAAGCAGGCGAGTGTGGCAGTGGAGTGGTCAAACCACTCGCTTCCTCCCGCCAAAGTGATCCGGGCTCGACCCCCAGCGGGATCGTGTCCCGAAATTTTATTTCACTTGGGAAACGTGGTGGACGTTGCCGTTGACCAACGGGTTTACTAGTGGCACTCTCATTTCCCCCGCTCTTGCATTCCATAGCAGCTCCATCTGTAGCGACTCATTGTTTGTTATCCCTCATTCATCTGTGGTACTCCAGGTCGAGGGTTGGTGATGAACTGTCGTACCATCTCTTAATCAGAATCATGTAGTTGAAACAGTGCAAGGAAAAACCTTGTAGTAATTCCTGGTCCCTCAGTAAAATCTCTTTACACACACATATGTGTATATATACATATATACACACACATATATATAAGTCCGATCTTATAGGAACAGTCCGGGAAATGGTATTGTGAATAACAACATTACTGCAGGATGCCACCCCACTCCCGCCGGCCACGTTACTTCGCATACAAAGCAGTTTGAACCATCGCGTACGCAGGGGCGTCGTAAACGGAGGGGGGGACGGGGACGGAGGGGACACGTACTCCCCCCCCCCCCCAAAATGTCGTAGTTTTTAAGATTTTTTAAGATTAAGATTTCCTTCAGTTGTATATTAAATATTTTCATGCAGAAACTCTTTAAATAGCAGCATTTTGTTGCACCTTAAAATATAAAATTTCCCGGTGGAGGTTATATGTATACACTTTCTCTACTAATGACGTCCCCCACCCCCAAAAAAAAAAATCAAATGCTTACGACGCCGATAGTGTACGTACATGTAAAAGCACATCGCGGTCATCGATTTGAACATTTTCTGTCGTAACGACACATGGAAGTGAACATACTGCTGTGGTGTATTAGTGATGTGATGGTGTGCCGGTATAACGGTAAATTGCTGACTAAACTGTTACCTGATGCTATATTTAAGAGTTACGATTCTACGTCTTGCGGTTAACGGTGAAGGAGGGGAGCAGGAGAAGGAGGGTAAGTTAGAAGAAAGCTCTGTTACGGGAAACATTGCCTTCCACGTGGCTTGAAAAGTGGTTGTGGCGTGGTCTGGCTGACGTAAAGCAGTGTCCAGGAAAACATGGCGCACCGCTACCTGTCCGCGACCATGATGCAATCACCTCACACTAGGTCGCTCATCTGATTGGACGTACCTTGTTGCATACGTGACCCAATGCTCGTCTGAATACAACACATTTCAACACACAACATCGTCAAATAATTATATCCACAACAGTAGTATTACACTTTCCTGTGTATATGCCTACATACTTCCGCACTCTTCATCACGGCTTCCATGTCGTCTATCATGGACCACATCTGTAGCTTACGTCACATGATTCTCCGCGATCTTGTCACGTGATTCATCACACAGTTTTTTTTTAAAGCTCCCGTTTCACACTTGTATCAGATGATGTAACCTTCGTCACCAATGTTGTATACTGTTCACGATAAAGTGAGCATTGCTTAAACATTTCTTTCAGCCATTTTTGAATCATCTTAAAAATTTTCAACATGAAAACTTCCCTAAAACTAAAAACCAGAGTAAACGTTTTACCACTTCCAAAAATTCACTTCTTTGACCCCAATAAAATTCAGTTTTTCGAGATAGTAAGTGTTGGCGAGAGCTCAGTTGAAAGTGAATACACTATACCCGTATTTCTTATGGCTATACGGTCACCGAAGCTCAGAATAATAAAAAGATTAAATGAATGAATACAACTATTTCCCCTACAGCGTCTCTATCCAACTGACACTGAATAATAATAACACGGACTTGCATTCGGCAGGATCCGGGTTCGATTCCAGGCCAGGCCCGCCAAGAGGGCGGGGGGGCAAGGGTGTGCAATGCTCAGGGGCCCGGGGTCTCAAGGGGCCCGGGGCGGACCATACACTCGTACCATGGGCAGGTGCACCAAATGGTTTCGGAGGTGGACATGGCCAATCGGCTGGCATTATGCGAGCGGGGATTGTACCAGCTAGTAAATAAACATATTGTTTACAGATGAGTCAATTTTTCAAACCACATGTGTTTCAAACCGTAAAAAAATTGGGGGTGTGGGGGGGCCCAAACTCACATTTGCCCAGGGGCCCGAAATTTCTCTGGGTGGGCCTGTTCCAGGCCCGACTTAACTGATTCAGGTTGTCCATGGTTTCTAGAAATCGCTGCAGGCTAATCCTGAGAAGGTTCTCTAACAAAGATCTGGACTGACTCCTCTTCCAATTTCCTGTCGTTGTGTCAAGCTGTGAGTCAACGTCTTTAATCACCTCGCTTTCAACGATAAGGACCACTTGCCTGGCCTTACAGAATACGACGTACTGAAGATCTCAGTGGCTTTTACCTTAGCAAGTTTTTTTCTCCAATTAAAACTCTTATTTCGGCCGCCCAAAAAAGCTATTCACCTCGTTTCCGTTTAGCTACTTTAAAAATAATTCATATAAATATCCTGTTTGCACACACCAACCCACGTTGCAAAAGGTTTTGCAGAAAAAAAAAACATTGTGAATAGAAATGTCTAATTGTTTCATTAATATAAGTGATACAAAAGTAGATATTTAAAAATGCGCTAAATAAGAGGCAGGAATATACGGCCTGGCGTATCTTCTACTGTTGTGAGTTTATTTTAGACAGGAATCATTGGAAGAAATGAGCTGTGATGTTATTATGGGGTCATTCGAGCAAACCGTTCAGAATTAAATATGTTTGAGTAGATAAACTTCATTTCATATTGACGATGTTCAGCAGCTTCTAAAAACAAAATAATGCTGTTGACAAGTCAATTTTTACTTAGCTACAGTAGGATTACAAAAATGTCGGACATAATCTATTACATTCCTATACAGTGCGCATTAAATTGTGTCGTATAGGCCTCAAGGACCTCAATAGGTTTTTTTTTTAACATGGCGACGAACTTCAGTGTACATCATATACGTCGTCTATCACCCACTGTATTACAAACTACTGGTTTGCTATTTCGTCACTGCCAAAAATTTTCAAACACTTGGATATGACGCTAATGTCTACTTGTTCTTTAACTCTGCATGTATCAATAATTATTGTTCGTTCCTGTTTGCGTTTTGGCAGGTGCTGTTGCAACCTTCGCCGTATGTAATTAGTGCATGCTTTCTCTAGCGAAATTTTCATGAGGTGATAGTTTTAGCGGTATGTATGTGAGGTTGACAACCTAGATGACCATGGTTAAACAAAATGAATACTGATAATCAGAACTAATAATTTAGATATTTTATACCTAAGTTACAATCATTGTTCAAATTATTTTGTACAGCAAACAGAAGTTTCACTTAGACCCTTTGTGGGGTTACTTTCTTCCCCGTAGAACATTAGTTGCATGGTTTTACGGCGAATAAAACAATAATGGGAGCCGAGTTTTCAAAAAAAATTCCTTTGATCCAACTAGTTAATATTTGAAACCTTATTCATTATACTACATAAATGCCAACAATTAGAGTGGAAAAAAGTAACCCAGAGCCAAAGTCTTTACCACTTCACGGTAACGTAATCTCCTTCATTTAAATGGGGCTGTGGTTGGCGCAGTGTCTAGAGCACTCGTCTCTCACCAAGGAGATCCGGGCTCGATTCCCGGCGGGGTCGGTCACCGGCATTTTCGCATGTGGGAATCGTGCCGGACGATGCCGCTGGTCCGTGAGTTTTCTCTGGGGTCTTCCGTTTCCTCCGGCCCTTCATTCCGGCCCTGCTTCATACGGCATGTCACCCTCACCAGCGCTAAAGACCTATATGTTCAGTGCTGACCAAAATCTCTTCTATCATTTAATTTAAAAGCATATAATTAAGGTTAAAAATTAATTTTTGTTTTAACTTTGGCAAAGTGTATGCAAGAGATGATCTGATTACGTTGGTTTGAGTACGTCTTATTCAGGGAAATGTAACCTCAACTTGTGACAACAACCCACTTAATTAGAAATTGCTGCAGTCTAGCTCACCTTAATTATACTATTGGTTAGAAACAAAATCCAATTACTTATGGTATAATTCGGCAAAGAAAATTTCCTGTGGTAGCCGATGGGTCACGAATTGAGCATTGCGTTGAATGGACGATATTCTAAAGACCACAATATTTTTTTTTTTTATGTTAGGTGTTTCCGGAGAGCGAAAGGCGAGTGTGCCTGTAGCGGGCGATGAGGCAATAAAGCGACAAGGGAGAAGCGTCATATCGACGATCGTACGAAGGGAACGCGACAAAGGATGTACTGAAGACAGTACATGTAAATATTGAACTATGGCTGTTACGATGAGTACTGTGAGCATAATACATTATAAGGAAAAATATAAATGGTATTCTTAATAAATAAAGAAATTTTTACATTATATTTTGTAAGTTCCAAATGTTTACCCAAATATGACTAAGTCCAATTAAATACTTTAGAGAAATCATAATTTTATGTTTGTACAAAGTAGTGTAAGTTTTGTAGACGTTATTTAGTAGTACGTTTCCCTCTTACAAAAAATAGCTCAGCCAGTTTCCCCATTATGGCACTTCAAAGTAAAAATTTGCATGCCATTCGTTTTTATAAGACGCAAAAAACAAGGTTCACAATGAAATAAAAAAATCACATTGAAATTACAAATCACGGACCACTGCTTTACATGTTTTTAATTCAATCGGAAAACAATTTTTTATTAAAAAAATTACAGTTTTGATATTTTTGTTTCCTTTATGAACTTTTTTAATAAAAAATATTTTGTAATGAATTTTAAAACATGTCAAGCAATGGCCCCGTCATATAGGCTATAGTTTCAATGTGAATTTTTTATATTTAATAATGTTCATTTGCTTTCATAGCATATAAGAACAAAAGAACATTACAATTTTGACTTCGAAATGCCATTATGGAAAATCTGACTAAGCTAATTTTTGTCGTAAGAGGAAAACGTATTCCCAAGTAACACCTACCAAACTAACACCATTTCATACGACATTTACTTACTTGAACTCCATTAATGCCTATTTCTTGAAACAATAGGTTCGCTAATCTTGTTGCTTTGACAGTAAAAGTCTACAAAAACGTATTGAATGACTTGAGGTGAGATTTGAGCGGAGCAGCGATGGAACGCAGACCGAAGTAACTCCCTCCTTTTTTCAGTGTACTACACACTATCACTTAAAAAAACTCGCATGACGGATCTTCGTAGGAGGCTGTGGAAATAACTATCAGTTTTATATCTAGCGTAATGTAATAAAATATTAAATATTATCGAGCGTTGTGTCTGCAATCCAGATCTGTTGTTTTTGTGTTAGGTAGTCCTAAAAAATTAGTTAATCGTTACCCACAAAGGAAAGAGGCTGGCAGAGGGTTTACTAGTCAATATCTTCCATCCCTTTAATCCAAGATTTGGTTAAACGTCACTTTAAAAAAATGTAGATTGATGCATTGCATAACTTAGATAACTGAATGACCTAAGAGGATGTCAGAATGGGTACCTTCGTGGCAGGACAGAATGAATATATTCCAATATTTTTCAATATTTTAAACATTCCAAACATAATTTTACGAAGTCCTTGCTCTTATCTTCATTTCTTTACATTTAAATCCCTGCGGCCGACTTCCCAAAAAAAAAAATAATAACATGGGCACTCCTGTTTCCCATTAAGGTTCGCGGAAACACAATTAAAAAAAAAATCCGCGATGTGAAATTCCACCTCCCTTTTTTTTTCGTTCCTCACCAGAGTATTTTCATGGTCAAGAAAAATTTACGTCTCCCTTTATTCCAAGCATAAAGACGATGTGGTGTAGTTATTTTCCAACAAACACACATATACAGGCCGGCCTGCGTGGCGTAGTCTGTTAGGCGTGGATATACGGTGCGAAAGCCTTGGGTTTGAATACCGACTCAGGCATGGATGTCGTCGTGTTGGCCCATCATCTCACTTGACCCTCATCCACTCCAAAGACCTCGCTATTAAAGGGTGGTGAATCACTCTCATCATCATCGTCATCATCTCTCTCTCTCTCTCTCTCTCACGCACATGCGAAATGGTAACACGCTGAACTCACATTCCGGAGAACCCAGGTTCGATCCCCGGCTCCGGCCATCTTGGCTTCGGTTTCCCATGGTTTAGAAGATTCTCCAGGTGAATGTTGGAATGGTTTCTTAACACAGGCCATGGCCGACTCCTCTCCCAGCTCCAGTCATTGTACCAAGTTGTATGTCACCGTCTCTGATGACCTCGCTGTCGACGGAACGTAAAACCCACAATCATACACGTTGTTGCAAAATTGAATGCCAATATTTTGGGAGAACAATATGCACAGCCAGAGAATCGAAAAGGTACGATCACGTACCGTTTCTGTACTACATATCACATTACGTACAGTGCATAGTGCACTGGTTAAACACGTTACTATGGAGCGCTGCACAGGACAGTGCGTACACTCCAATTAAGTACGACTCGTCAGGTATGTGGATAACAATAATAGCTGCGAAGGCATTACACAACAACATGATCCACAAGCGTGCTTTGCACTGTAATAATGAAGTACTATGAAATGTAGTGAAGAAACGGTGCATTTTCAGACATATGTTCATCTTAATATCTTAATATATTCATACTCATATAACACATTTTGTTCGTGCAAATATGAAGATTATTCTCCCAAAATACTGACATTCAATTTCGCAACATCTCTCATATGTATGTACGTATATATATCACTTAAAGCACCTAATTCCTCTCTATCTCTCTTGCTCTCTCTTTCTATCTATCTATCTCTCTCTCTATACATATATATATATATACATATATATGTTTGTATATGTGTGTGTGATTCCTTACGAAAAATAAAGCAGAAAATATATAAGACATTCTATACGTAACCGTAATATTCAGGGAGTAATTCGCCTTCGAAAATCACATTTCAAAACTTTGATTTTCCCACAAACAGAATACTAATCGACGTAAACTGACAAAACAAAAGATATTACTTCATGACAATACGGCCGACAAACCAACAGTAAACGCCAGTTGATACATTCAACCCTTACGGAAATAAAAGGGGTGGCCAACTTTAAATTGCTGACAATTTTTTCAACGTAAGGACAATCCAACATTTAAAAGTGAATTATTGGGTAATGTGAACTTAGTAACAAAAAAAGCCTGTTGTAGCGACTGTCTAGGACTCATAGTTTTCGTGCAAAACGCACGTGAAGTTTTAGCGTGGCGACACACAGCCTGGTCTGCAGGCAACACTGCGTACACGAGTGTCTGGTTTATTCCGCAGTGCCGCACAGATGACGGCGGATATTCACTGTAAATATCACGTACCGTAGTTTAAATAGCTCACATAACCGTAACCAACACTTTGATCCTGGCTGAATTTGTGTGTGTGCGTTGAAAAAAAAAATGTTAAACGTGCAAGTGAAAGATCTGGTCGCTACAATGCACGAAGTTAGACATGTAAACAGTTTGTGTAATTTCGACACTACTGAAAAGTGTAAGGGAACCGATATTGTTTTCAGGCACTGGCCGGTGTTACCGATACCAATACTTATACTGCCTTGAGAAGGAAAAATAACATTATTGAGGATATAGGAAATGAAAAAATTAATTTTCAAAATACTTCGTCAAAGAAAATTCTAATTTTCTAAATTTTTAATGTTTTAGTACTACTTACGTTTAAGGAAAATAAAAATCTACGAACCATAAATTAGTCACTGACTCAAACATATGCGACCGTGTGATGAATTATATGTTTTACTTTTTGATATACGTTATGCAATTTTGGTTTAAAATTGACGTCAGGAATAGATGAACTAACAGTCACCAAGTCATTTAGATTTGTAAAGCACTCGCGACTGTGACATTGCTAGGCGTGTTTTTCTCTGCCAGAAAGTAGTGTTGAAAGTTGTGCAACGTGTATAGAGAGAAAAAAAATTTTGGAATTTTAAGGTCTTCCACTTCAAAAGGAGCGGGCGGTTTGGATTTATCGGTACCGGAATAGACCTGCTGTAAACTTGTAGTCAAATGTCTCCTATCATTACAATCTCATATCAGTTACGCGATTTCATGTCAGTAATGATACAACGACACATTTTCCTTACCTTCCTTATCTCTCAACCCTAGTGTTGTGTCTGTTCGTTCTGTAATAGAGATTTTATAAATGTCAGATACCACTCACTGTGTTATTTTACACACCGTTAACGGTTTATTGCAGTTAACATTTTTGCTATCTAATGTGAACACTCGTTAACTACTAAATGACATTTAAGGCTACAACTTAAACCACTTTATTGTAATGGTGTGTGTGTTTAGTGCTGTAAGAGTTAACGGCACATGTTAACAAACAACTCTTTTTAACCTAAATCATAATACATATCCGAGAAGAGATTACCCTAACAAATCTCTGTTATTGTACACTACCATTTGTGCTGACACGGACATGCAAATGCTTTGTGTAACGTTGGAGCTTTACTGAACAGTTTAACGGACATATAAAAATACTCATACTATTTCACTTGCACACTTATAATTTACTTAAAAAAATCACACAAATGCAGCTAGGAACAAAGTGTTGGTTACGGTTATATGGGCTATTTAAACTACGGTACGTGATATTTACAGTTAATCTCCACCATCACCTGTGCGGCACTGCGGAATAAACCAGACACTCGTGTACGTAGTGTTGCCTACACACCAGGCCAAAACTTCACACGCGTTTTGCACGAAAACTGTGAGTTCTAGACAGTCGCTACAAGAGGACCTTTTTTATTACTAAGTTCACATTTCCCAATAATTCAATCTTAAATGTTGGATTATCGGATCGGGATGCTAAAAAAGTTGTCAGCAATTTAAGGGAGGCCACCCGTTTTGTCTTCGTAAGGGTAGAAGGTATCAACTAGCGTTTACTGTTGATTTGTCGGACTTACTGTCTTGGAGTAATTATCTGAGTTTTGTCAGTTTACGTCGATCACTGTTCGGTTTATGGGGACATCAATGATTTAAAATTTGATTTTCAAAGGCGAATAACTCCTTTAATATCACTATAACGTACAAAGTGTCTTGCATATTTCCTGCTTTATTTTCCACAAGGAATCGCCTGCCGGAGTTTGTCGGCGTTCTTTGTGAACGCCTGATATATATTCAGAGGTAATGTTTGTGACTGAGAAGACATCAATGGTAATTGTTTACAGTATTTTAGCTTTTTGATCACTGTAACAATAAATGTTCAAAATGAGCAGCATTAACCTCAACACAGAGCCGGTATCGACGTAGCAAGAAGTCCAGTGCTCGCTGGAAGATGCACAACCCATGCACAAGTATTCCAGCGAACACGGGGCACCCTGCTATATGCGGTTCGGGATCAAATGAGCACTCAAGAAAGCCCTGCTAAAGTTATGTCTTCAGCCAATTCGTATCTATCCGCGCGTAATGGATAACGACGGGACATGTCCAACCTCTCTGGACACGTCACTTAATGTTTGCGCATGTAAGATATATTATGCAGACATTGTGAATCGATACAGTTTAATAAACATTTTTTATTAATTATGTTTCATAACAGTTATGTCGATTTCGGTTGATTCAGTTTCTGTATTGCTGTATTTAAATAGGAAAACACACGGAACTATATTGCGTAATTTCGCTGCCAACCATACAAGCAGTAAGGCAACTGACGTTAATGCTGGATTATATGCAGTAACTGTTAGTGATATTTTTCTAAGGTTAAATTTTTACTGCTCGCTTTATCCCGAAGGACCTAATACATCGATACCGGCTCTGCGCGGAGGTTAATGATGCTAATATTGAACGTTTATTGTGACATTGCTCAATGAATAAAGTACCGCAAACAGTTACCGTCGTTGTCTTCTCAATCATACCCGAAACCCCTGAATACCCATTACGCGTAAACTTTTTGTTTCCAACACATGGTTATCTGGCCAAATTTATTTGTATTTGTCTCCTTTAACTTCCCTATAAATTCAGGCAGTGAATTTTTTTTAACATCCTGTGTGTGTGTGTGTATGTATATATATATATATATATATATATATATATATATATATAGAGAGAGAGAGAGAGAGAGAGAGAAGGGGGGGGAGAGGAAGAGTAGGCCGCTCTAAGTCTGTACAAACTGTTGCAAACTGCAGTTGTTCTACATCAACAATGCATTCCTCTTCACTGGCCGGACACTGTATCTCTTCCTGGAATCTACGGCGATGCGGAATAGAAAGAGGAGGGGAACTTTGTTAAAGGTCGAGGACGCTCAACGGACGAGATAGCTCTGCGTCACATTTAACGCGAGTGACTTGACAATTTATGTAAAACTGTCTTAGAGGAACGACGCTCTCCTAGTAAAAGAGGGGTTTACACAGTTAAAAAAACTTTGGCAGTAAAAAGTAGGCCGAAGGCGGCCGCCTACCTCACGCTTCAAATGCGGTGCAGTGTGTTCGTAAACAGTTTTTTTTTCTTCGAAACATTTCCATGTGAGTCCATTGTGCCAACGTACGAGAAGAAAACACACTTCACGGAACCTCAATGTTAAGACACTATGCTTATTGAAAACACTGTTTCTAAGCCCTCCAACCTAGCTAAAAACGGCCATTTCAGACAGCCATACTTCAAAATGTACTAACCGGATGTATGTGTAACTCATATTGCGATGTGTACGGAGCTTTCCTACAGACTTTCCACCAATAAATTATATGGTCGCCGCTTAGTGGCCCATAGTAAAAACTGTTCGGCAGGAACCTTGCACGCTAGTTCAGCGCTTGGCTTGTCACAGTAGATCACAGTAGATAAAGACATTGAAGGCTACAATGACATGGTCGTAAAATTAAAGAATAAAAATTATTTGTATTTTTAAAAAATTATTGAATTTTTAAAATTTTTATTTTCAGTTTCAGCATTTTTTTAAAATTCAAGTAATTTTTATTCTTGAATTTAATGTGCATGTCATTGTAGCCTGCAATGTCTTTATCCACTGTGATTTTTTTGAGTTTGGTATATCAGTTGGTTTTAGAGTAGTCGTTAAAACGGAAACATGCAAAATATGACTTTAACAAGCCATTACGCGAAAACTATGAGAGATAAAAAAATTTCATAAGTGCCAAATGTAGTCACATTTTGTGTCTAAAATAAGAAAAAAAAAATATCTCGTACAAATAAAAAATAAAATAATGATGATGAAAATTGCTGTATACCGCGCCCTTGAGAAGTAAGCAGTAGATTTACAAAAATTTAAGTGCATACAGGGTTACTGCTCAAATAGAGCCATTAAGAACAGGCTTCGAAAATTTAATTTTTGACCGTTGATTATACCGAATTTTATGATTAAAACATTCAGTAAATTATATTAGGATACAATAATTGGGAGACATTTATATTATGCTTCGCTGGTACTTACAACTAAAATCTTGATTTATATTGCTAATTACATTTAATTTTTACTACACATACTCCGTCTTAATATTATTTTATCGTTTAATTCAAGATACCAATTATTGGATGAATTGCAACTGGACATCGTCGGAATACCTTCCTTAACTTAAGCAGTAAGCAGTAACAGTTCAATTGTTAATGCTTTGGTTTAAAACATTGCGATGGAAGAAATATTAGTTCTTCTGCTTAAGTCTTAATGCATACGTTTTTATTTGTGTAAACCCCTGTAGACTCATTTATAGATGTCACTGTGACTGCGAGGAACCGTCGGGCTGGATTACACTGGTAATGAATACCGTGACTGGTGAGTGATTAGTTGTAATTGTTAGGGCATTAGAGCTGGTGTTTGTAAGGCAATGGCGACCAAATGTCTGCAGTGAACGGTGTAGCAGAGCAGCGAACTACAAGTTGCGGTCCGACAGTCAGCGAGAAGAGGGCGACTGCAGGAGTGCTGGAGAAAGTGTGACTCACATATAGGACTCGTGCGAAGAGTAGACTAGAGTGAGAAATGTCGAATATTTGTTCCAGTTTAAATATATAAAACTAAATATTTCCAACATATAATTTACTTATCAGATAATGAAGTAACATTCAAACTATATTGTGAAGAAGGTATATATTAATAAGTATAAGTGCATGAAAATTGTCAAAGGAAATGTAAATATTAATTGGTAATATAATAATGCCAACAGAAGGTACATGGAAAGAAAAATTATTTTGTAAATAGCTGTGTAAATAAACTAGATAATATCTTCACAATTTTAAAATATTCCATCCTTTTCGAACTTTGCAACGCCCAGAGAAAATTTCGCTTGTCTTCATAGACAAAATTATTTATATTTAAGAGGGATGTTTTTAAGGAGAGTTTCTCAAATAAACATGAGCGGCGTGGGTTCAATTATGTTTCTTGTATCAGTCTTTTCACCTGTAATAAATTTAGTTATTCCGAATGCTCACGTTAAAACTCATAATAAAACAAATTTTGTTATATATATATATATATATATATATATATATATATAATATAAAAAATAATCGCAAAATGTGTTGGTAAGAGCATAACTCAACAACGCCTGGACCAATTTTGCCAATTCTTTTTTTAAATGTTCGTTGAAGTTCAAAGATGGTTTTTACGGCGAGAAAAATTCGAATAATTGCCGTAAAAAAACCCTAAAAACAGTAGAGTCAATTTGAGCTTTATTGCTATTGTTGTTTAAACAATGTAGGTATGTTCCTGTGCTCGAGGCCTAAGCATTCACTCAGGTACTGTATAAAGTTTGGGGTGTTTGAGGGGTGGGGTTACGGGTTCGTATCCCGTGCAAGACTTTGCGATGGGAATTACATGACATCATACAAGCGTATTGCGCGCGCTCTTTACACTGTTATTGAGTACGCTAGATGTTAAATGCCGGGCAGCTGTTTTGCGGTGGAAGCCGCAGCCGGGCAGCTGTTTTATAGAGAAATAAATATGAATTAATAAAAGTACGCTTAGCGCAGTGGACTGGACAAATCTGTTTGTATTTGATGTTTTAAAGATAAACAGTGAATATAGTATAATATAGAATATAGTATCACCATCAATTAACACGTAACTAAAAGTTAGTTACTCTTTTCTACAGTACACGTGGGCGAAGCCGCAAAGGGACAGCTAGTGTATATATATATATATATATATATATATATATATATATATATATATATACACATACATACACACACACATACACACACATATATACAACCGACCTTAACGATATGTGCTACGTTTATTAGAAGCGCTTAATGTGGGCCTGATTACAAATTAAGTTTGGTATTTGTAGGGTCATTTAACTATTTACAAGTAAATGTTTTACACTGGCATTACTATGAAAGAAAACAGACAAGAATTAGTTACCAGGGATATAACAGTATCTGGATTTTCCTTTACCAACATGACTTTCTCTTTACTGTATCTATGAATGTTTATGTTTTACATTATAACAAAATCAAGTTTACGTTATAGTACGTGTGATAAATTCGATTTGATAAACATACACAAACAAGTTAATCAAGCGTGTAATAGTGTAATAAGATGTGATTAAATGTATTTCCATACGTACAACTAACTAGCAAAACTTATTTAAGTGCACCATTTAACCTCGTTTGCGTTTTGCATTAAACTGTAAATTTTAAAGTTTTGCAGTAATTTATACATTAGCCTGTTTTTTTTAAACAATTTTCATGATATTCTTAATGCTTCAAATTTTTTATCTGTAACAAACCACAAAATACGCAAAAAAAATACATTCAAAGATAATATATTGATGAATAAATATTTGCAAGTTTGGGTTAATTTTAATATTTATAAAAATTAACCGTAGTTCCAAGAGAATATTAGTGTTTAAAAAAAATGTTGCTGCGAATGTCTCAAACTGTGTTCTGTTATAAAATGTTAAAATTTTTCCACAGCAATAAAGACACTTGCACATCTTTAGTAATCATGAAAATGATCACCCAAAAATCTTGCATCGGCCGGGAATCGAACCCGGGCCGCCCGCGTGGCAGGCGAGCATTCTACCACTGAACCACCGATGCTTATACGTCGAGTACATTGTATACTGTAGTTGAAAAACTTACCGATAAAGACATACACGTTTATCTTTGACACACTTGTGCTCGTGTCGTGTTCAAAGTATGTTAGATAACAGCTTATAAAATGCTATATTTAGTACACTGTCACTTGGCAGGTTGAAAATTTTAAGCCATGGATTGTCGTTTGACAAACGAAGATTTAAAATTTTATATATATATATTTATTTATTTATTCATATGTACCGTACATAGTTATTTGTTAGCTATATGTCATTTTCTGTATTCTCTAGTTCAATTTTAACCAAATCTCATTCACACTTGCTCTTAAAACATGGATCTTGGCAAACGTAGATGAAGTTATAAGACATAGTGCCAAAGGAATGCTTTAATATTTTTCTCTGGGTATCTGTTAGGCCTATGTCTTCTTTATGCACTCCTCCTAGTTATTTATCACCCAAATTTCATGCACACGTACACGGGAAATAATGAAATAGTTTTCATAATTATTGTGGAAATTGGAATCGGCAAATAAATGAGGCTAGGGTAGGTTATCTCTGTCATGTTACCAAGTTTTGTCTATTATTATTGGGGTTTTAAGATGGCTGGAATCACCCCCCCCCCCCCCCAAAAAAAAACAGCCTATTTTCTGCATGAAATCTGTCTTGATAAATGCTACGTCTGTTAACGCATTGTTTACACGTTATTTTATTTGTATTTATGTTACAATATTTCTTCCGTGCTTGTTTCTTCTATGCTTTTAACACAGTGCACTTAGTTCCACCTTGTTGTGGTTTTAGGTGTGTTTAATCCTTACATTTTTTTTCGCGCCAAATGGCGACTCTCGTCTGCTAAAGCCCACCTCACACGACGCCTACTTTTATCTTCTGCTATACGAACGGGTATAGAAGTTAATGTGACAGATTCGTAGCTGTATATAGCATAAATCTAAGTGTTGTTACTCGCTCATATTCACACGATACCTAGAGCGGTAACAGAAAACTTAACCTTTATATTAAGGAAAATTGACTCTTTTTTTATAAAGAACGATAAATGCAAACGGAAATTGTGGACTAGACCTTGGCTGCAGAAACGAAATTAATTATGTGGTTATGGTATTTTAGCAATGCTTCGAAACAAATAATGGTTAGTTTAATTAAGGCTAATTCTACTACAGGTTAGAAAGATCAATGTTAAAAGTTTGCCACAGGGAAAATTGAGCGCTAGTATCGCTAATGGGTGCAAACTGACCAATCACAGAGCTTTCCTGAATTTTAAGTTACATGAATTTGATGATCTAAAACGAGAAATTGGTTTATTTTCACTTTAAAATTAAATCAAATGACTTCTGTAATTTCCAAGCCTATTTAAAACTAATTTTACTACAGTTTCGTATTTTTCTGGCCCACATGCGATTGCAGCTAAACTAGCGGCAGAAATTTTCCCTGTGCCAAACTCTCCCATAAGAAAACACATTTTCTGTCTAACCTGTAGTAGAATTAACCTTAGTTTAATCACGTTATTTTGCCTTGTGACACCATTTTGAATAGAATCAGTCTTGACATTGTATGGTTATATGACTAACACAAAGTGGCTGAGATTGGCCATAGGAGTTCATGAGTAGAAAGGAAACATAAATGCTAACAGAAAAATAGAGCATGTGCTAATATGTTTCTGAGCCAGCTTTCGGGTAAGGAATCTGCTTTGCCCAGAGATAGGCCCATTGGGAGGGCGCTGGAATGTGGCTCCATGGAAGCAGAAATGCTAACAGAAAATGAGCATGGAAACTACTACAGAATTGGGAATCGTGTGAGGTCGCCTTAACCGTCACTAACCATGCTCTCGAACAAGGTAAGTGAGAAGTTGATAGAGAGGCCACCAGTTTAAATTTCAAACACGGGTAAATTACACTAGGGTTAAGTTTTGAACACCTTAAACTTAAAATTCTAACTTACCTACCTAAGGAGAGTACTTGCCTCTCATTGGCCGAGAGCCCAGCCAACCACACAAGCTTTGCTGCTATTGGCCGAGCAACTTTGAGACCATCCAGGCTATATAAGCCCCAATTTTCTAGTGAACATCATTCACATCTTGGTGTTCCGACCAGCTATGTCTCAGCCTAAAGACGGGGATAGATCTCAATCCCCGAAACATTGCATTTTTTCGTTGATTTTAACTTGTGTTGCCTCTTGTTTTTTATTTGTTGTACACTGTCCAATATTTATGTTTTTTTTATTTTTTTTTTTTATCTTTTCTTGCATTGGGAATCTGGTTTTTCTTTGTGCCTGTCATTTGTGTTTGGGTGTTATCAAACTATTGACTGAATTCAATCTTTAGAATTCTTGCTGAAATTTGTATGTATGTGTATATATATATATATATATATATATATATATATATATATATATATATATATATATATATATATATATATATATATATATATATACTGACAAAGTTCCTCTCGGATTGTTTTTTTCTTAAGTTTTCTGTATTTTGTGTGTGTTTTTTGTATTTTGTCGCTTTGTCTTTCAATACAAGTTTGGTTAACAAAACACGAGCAATGGCGTATTTCCACAAACCAAAAAATTCTAATTACCTATCCTATCCTCGTCTGTTTTCGAAATCACCTAGACACCTTTCAGGCAGCGTTTGTTGCAATACTGTAAAATTCGGTAGCTTTGCACAATTGCGAGGTAGCTTTGCATCACAAGTGTTAGTTGTAATTAAACGTGTCCAACTTCCTAAACAAGTAACGACTTCCCCATTATCAGCTTCAATATTAAGCAAAACGCCGTATGCAATAAATTCAATCGGGTGGGGAAAAGTTACAAAGGAGGTGCAAAATAACCTAACCGTACTTACAGAAATATAACTCTCTTGTTAGAAATGTGACAACTACGCAGAAAGAAAGTTCAAATGACCTGCATCCAGGCTAACGGCCAACAGTTCTCAACATCATATCTGCGTAAAGAAGTGAAAATTTGAAATATTCGAAGCACGGCTCTGGCTGGTTGGGTAACAACTTTATGTTAAGGTCACTATGTTTATTTTTTTTCATCTTTCTAGAAGTGGTGTAGCGTCGAAATGTACAAATGAAGACTATTCTGTATTCATATCTTCACCTGAAATCCTTGGATAAACTTCCTGTCAAATATTTGCGCAAAACTGACTATTTTCCCTTCCCAATGTCTCTTTTCGCTAGCTAATGGAAGACGTGTGGTTTTTACCTACGAACGAAAGTCAAGGACTAGCGAGCAATAAAGGTGACAGTGGTACACGCAGCAAGTTGCACGTCGACTGTACGCTCATACAACTTTCCATCGAAGACTCGCCTTTATGTTTATGGACTTGACTACGCAGACAAAGTACAGTTCATTCCTGTACCGTAGTTTGGTTTGTATGAAGTTCCTGGTTATTAATTTCATTCTGATGTACAGTAGTCTGAAAAATCCACTTTTGAATATGTCTGAAGTCTTTTAAATTCATCATAGAGTGCGTTTTTTCTTTCATTTCGTGGGTAAACACATTTGGGACAAGTTTAAAAGTTTCCTAAAGGTTTATTTATATATTTTAAACAAGCTATGTTCAGAATCAGCATAAAGATTATACGCACTGGTTAATGTACAAAATAGTTTCTAATAATGGTCATTATTAGCTTTATAATCATCGTAACAAGAAGTAATAATTTAGGAATGTGGCAACACTGTTTATATAGACGGCGGAGTCTATTATGTAAATAGACGGTCAGTTCAGTTCATCTCACACAAGAGGGTAGAAATTGGATGTTTGCCGAGGCATGTTACCGCGAGTCCTGAATAAAAAAAATCCTTGTGAATTGTTTTAACACTGGTCCTTAACAGAAAATGTTTAACTACGCTTCTGTATTATCAAAATAATAAGCGTATAATCAATAATGCTCATCGATTATCATTACATGAACTCTGTACAACTAACCAAATATACATTGTATTTTTTAAATATAAATACCAGTTCAAACAACTTCAAACTATTACGAGGTAATGGAACTGAGCTCTTAAATACGTTTTTCAAGGAACTTCCACTTACTTGGTACTGCCTAATAGTAGTGAATGACTAAAAAAACGAGTTTCTGACGCTATTGTGTAGAATCCGTACTGACATTAATCAGCAACGAATATATTAGGGGAAGGGGGGAATGAGGCAGAAAACTTCGAAACGATAAAAAATATCTGAGCGTGTATTAAATTGATAGTTATAAGGAAAACAAGCTACTAATTAAAAAAAAAAAGTTAAAAAACTGGTTTAAAACAGAATCGATTTGCTGTAAGTTCCTGTAAACCTCTATACACAATACAGTTAGCATCATCTGACACACACTATTTCTGACAGTAATGTTTACTGTACTCTTTATGCAATGGCAGTTCTAGTTAAACCTGTTCTTTTTTTAAACGTTTGTTCGACCAACGACAAGAGAGTTGAACTGTGCGCGCGCTCTACCTGTTGGCGAACAAGTGAACTGCGTGATCAGGTTAGAAAGTGCGAGCTCACATAATGAAATGGCCTGCTTAGCGGACACGTATAACCTACTGTCACGTAATTTATGTTCACGCTCTCTGCTTAGTCGTGCCTGCCATCTAGCGGTTGGCGCGAGAAATATCTGCAACTTCGCAATGTACACGTTACTGCTTGCTATCCATACACGGCGGAAAGTTACTGCTCTCCTGCTACTAAGTGGCTGGCCTAGGTGGGTGAGGGGCGGCAGGAGGCATACTGCCCCGAGCGCCGAGTTAGAGGGGGCGCTGATGGTCTCGAAAATTGTTACTTGGGAATGAAATGTATATGAGTGTAAAAAAAAACTCACCTAAGCATAATTCGTATTGAACATGAGTTAGCTTCTAAGCATTCGTCTGACGTTATTGTCGATTCTTTTGCATCAAGAAAAACTCGTTAAGTTAAGTTTTAAGTCATCAAGTGACTAAAAATTCTACCTTCCAGTGATGTATATATGTATTATTTTATGTACAGTATATACATATTTATTTAACCTTGAGTATGCATAGGAAGAACAACAGCAAAAATAAGTTTTGTTCTTAAACTCTGTCGATCAATTTTGAAATACAATTTTATAATATATTGCAAGTAAAAATGTGTTTTTGTTACATTTAATTTTGTATTTTTATTAACCTTGAACACCATATAATGTTATAAGTACAGTATTTATAATTAGAATACACACTTAAAACACTGTCAATGGTAGCTAGTAAGTACGGGTTTTATGTATTTCTACTGCAATGTTATACTGTTACTTACGCGACCCCAAAACAACGTATGCAAGATAAATTTATTACTGTAGGGTTGATTGGACTGATGGAAAAAAAGGACGGGGTGGAGGGAAGGGGGTGAAAATCACAATTCTTGCCTGGGGCAAAGGAAAGCCTAGATACTTCCCTGACTACAATTTCAGAAGTAATAGGCAATTTTCATTTTATTTTTTCTGTTCTCTTTCCTACATTGGGTCGGTCCCAGATTCTTCGCATGTGGGAAACATGTCGGATGTTGCCGTTGGCGGACGGGTTTTCTCCGGGCACTCCCGTTTTCCCCACCCTTGCGTTTCGTTGCAGCTCCATCTTCAGGGTCTAATTACATGCCATCTGTCATTCATCTCTGTTCATACAGGTTGGAGGTTTGTGATCGGCTGCCAACCAATTTCGTAATTAGAAGCTTGGTTGAAATTGTGCAGTGATAATCCTTGTAGCGCAGCGCAGTTCCCTGGGCCTAGTAGCGATAGTTTTATGTTTCGTTTGTACGAACTATGTAAGAGAAAGAAGATGAACTATTCTGTGACACCTGCGGGGGGAAGTTAAGGAAAGATATCAATATGAGCAACGATTAAGCACGTCAGTAGAAATACCGTCTTTATGCGCTGAGAACCGAATTGGCACGCAGTAAATTTTCCTTTCATAAGACTGCCCGTGTCACTTATTACATTGACTTTTTCTTAATTTCTTCCTGATTAAAAATTTGGCAAGGTTTAATTGAAAAAATGTTAATAGGGACGTAGCTAATTACTCTAACTTCCATTACTTACACTGTGTTCGTAAAATCACAGTGTAACTATGAAATGAATAAGCTAATTACAATTTTAAGATAAAAATTCTCTCTCACCAAATAATAAACACTGAATAACTCTCAGTACCTATTTCATCCAATAATACGCACCTAATTGTAAAATGTAATGTTTCTATAAAGAAGCATTTGCCGGTTATTCGTTACATTCTTCATTTATTAAACGAAAACTAATATTACTAACAAAAGAATTGATGCCACATCTTAAGCGTTGAAACGAACATCTTTTTTTTTTTTTGGGTAAAGTATAATATAATATCATTAGAATGCTTCTATGTTTCTATGTTATGAATCAGATTTTTCTAGTTAGAAAAATTCGAAAATAAGAATTTTTTTCCGGTAAGATAAAAAAAGCATGTTTATAACTGGGGGTGCTATTTTTTAAATAAACAATGCTTAAAGTACATAATGTTTAGAATATGTCTTGTTTTAGTAGATAGACGTATTAGATTTGGAATAAGCGTATATGAGTTTCGCTTGAAAATGAACACACTTGACATGCTACAAAACCGATGGAGCGTTAAGAGTGACGTTGGTCAACGTATATAATGCATTATCGCCTCTACACGCAAACCCTGCAACTGGCGCGCAGAGCTTTACTATTATTCATTTTCCTAAGGGACTTTAAGAGGTGACCATATTATTTTATTTGCGATACTTACGGTTCAAATTCCAGCGATTGTATCTACTTATTACTGTGTTTTTTTTAATCGGTTGGAATTTTCCTAGATACGGCAGTTAAAAAAAAAGTTTTTAGTCATTTAGAGAGTCTTTAAAATCGTATTTCCACTAAGCTATCAAAATTTTTAAACTGATAGAAGCATTGTTTGAGATGTTTTATTTTCATAGATATACAAACGTAATGCGTGTTGAGACGTTTCTTCCAAATATGATTACTTGTAACTCGCTGCAATGCATTTAAAGCGTAGGTAGATAGGAACCTTAATGACGTCAGAAGTTCCTCCTTAAGGGGGCCACCTATCACGCGCTTAAAATGCGTTGGAGTGTGTTCGCAAACAGGTTTTTTTACGAAACTATTCCACATGCTTCCATTGTGCCAATGTACGAAAAGAAAACACAATTTGTACATGGTCGGAAGGTCACAGTTAAAACATCATGCTCAATACAAACACTGGTTCTAATTCCTCCAACTAAGGTTAATTCTACTACAGGTTAGAAAGATCAATGTTATTAGTTCGGCACAGGGAAAATTTCTGCTACTTGAGCGCTGGTATCGTTAGTGTACCAAACTGACCAATCACAGAGCTTTCAAGTATTTTAAGTTACATTAAGTTGATAATTTAAAAATCGAAATCGGTTTCTTTTCACTTTAAAATTAAATTAAATTATTAATATAATTTCCAAGTTTATACCAATTTAATTTTACTACGGTTTCTTATTTATCTGGTCTCTTAGCGATTGAAGCGAAACTAGTGGCAGAAATTTTCCCTGTGCCAAGCTCTCCCAAGGAAACGTATTTTCTTTCTAACCTGTAGTAGAATTAATCTTACTCCAACATAGCTATAAACGGCCTTTTCAGACTGGCGTTCTTAAAAATGTACTAACTGGATGTATGTGAAACTGAGATTGAGACGTGCTCTTAACTTTGATACAGACGTTCCACCAATAAAATTATATGGTCACTTTTACAGCCCCACAGTAAAAACGGTTCGGCGGGAAGCTTGCACGATATTTCAGCGCTTGATTCGTTGAGGCGATGAGACATTTGATGCTCGCTGCAGGGTCGCCCTTACTGCTCCGTCGCCTTTGAACCTCTCACGTGCAGGTAGGCGGTGCCCTTAAGATATTGCATATGCCGCATACCAATTGCGGAGTAATAATGTACATTACGTGTCATAAAATATTTGAAGTTTCATTATACTTTTAGAGAACGAAAATAATGACGTTGTATAGGAATGACAGCGTCGGAGGCAGTTTTTTCAGTGGCAGGTCTGATTTGAAACAAAATGGCTATGACACCAACTTTCACCATTAAAAATACGTACAAAAAAAATCACCACCATTTTAATTTCGTCCACAATACATTAAAATTATATACATTTTTGTTACAATTGTAAGTTTGAGCATTTGTGTGGCAACACTGTACTTTCAAAAAATATCTTATATAACCTCGCTGTGTAATGAAAACGAAAATCTTATCATTTCCATCAGATTTTTATCATTTTGACGTATGCCTCAAGGATGTCGCCATGATACTACAATTGGTTGTAAATATTTTTCCTAAAATTTCTACCGATGACGGTGCAGTCTGGATCGCCAAACGGTATTCAAAGTTTCATTCCCTTACAGCCATTAATTTTTTTTAAACTTTGCATGCATACAAATAGCTTTTGAGAGTGTTTTTCCGTCGGAATGGCACATTTATTTTCCTAGCTGTTCTTCTATAGCTTATTTCTTGAAAGAGAATGCAGCCAAAATTGGTATGCCTACTTTCACCGTCGTTTCTAAATAGTTAAATTCCGCTGCAGGGCATTAAAAGGGATATTAATATATTATTACGTCTTAGAGTTATGGGGTAACAGCTAATATGTGAGAATGCATAGAAAATACTCCACACCAAAAAAAATTAAAGTAACGTAATTTAAATTACATTCCTCTAGCTGATATGCATTGCATACAGCCTTTTTGTGCAGAACAGGGAGATAAGGACAAATTATTAGTTTTGAAAAGCATGCTAGTGTCAAATTATCGACTGAATATATATAATTAAAACTAGCATTCCAAACTGCAGAAACAAGTAATATATGTTTACGTTTCATACATAGTTACGTATGTATATATGAATGTCAGTAGCGTATCGTGGTCGTGTTCCAAGGCATACAATACAGAGTGGGGCTGAATTCGACCGACAAATTGCCGGAGGTGATTCCTCAGTAAATTATAAGCACAAAACGTTGAGACGCAATGGTCGACCTGCATCTCATTTGTCTCCCGTCACGTTTGTTATTTTTACGCATATTTGGTTTTTTCTACATCACAATTATAGAAATGTCTGTTATTGAGCAGCGATATGTGGAGGGCTTGTTATATGAAATGAATACTTACCTTTCACGTTTGTGCAGTTCTGCTTAGACCTGGTACGACGATATGACA